>JAWPHD010008884.1:0-110039 GCA_037043455.1 Cyrtodaria siliqua | reverse complement strand
TAAATAAAATTTTATTTACGCTATAGAAAAACAATTTTCGGTGTGCTTTATTAATTCGGTATTATCGTTCTGTTCAAATGTATTTGTGTCGTATTGTTGACTTTTGCAGGGTCGTCCGTGGCCGAGTGGTTAGAGTCTCTGCCTTGAAATCACTTGCCCCTCACCGCTATAAGTTCGATCCCTCAGGGGCCTAGGAATCTTTATGTGAGGAAACTATCCTGCTGGCTTGCGGAACGTCGGTGGTTCTACCCAGGTAACCGCCCATGCACGAAAATCGTCCGGAGGGGCACCTGGTTCTTCCTCCACCAGAAGCTGGAAAGTCGCCATATGACCTTAGCTGCTGGTGCGACTATAAAATCCAATTCAATTCCATTCAATTGACTTTTTTCAGATCGTTTCAAATAAAACAACCGGCATAGACGTAAACAAATGGGATTACTTTGAACGTGATTCTAAAATGTTGGGATTTAAGAACAACTTTGACCACCGGCGATGTATAAAAATGGCCAGAGTATTGAAGGACGATCCCCACGGACGATATCGAATCTGCTTTAGAGATAAAGTAGGTCTTTGCACTGTTCCTTAAACATGATAAAAGCCTTGTGTATTAGTTATGCGTTCGGTCATCAGATCATCAGCACTATAATAAGGCAGTTAAATATTATTTAGGAATGATGTAAAACCTCATAGAATTAGGCTTGCATAATACTCAACATGATCGCCATTTATATACGTCGTTAAGAAGTGCGTTTTAGATTATTGATTGTTCTGATTATTATATTAATTACAGGAGGCCTACAATATCCTAGACATGTTCCATACCAGGTTAAATCTCCACAGGCGAGCATACAAACATAAGGTTGTACAACGAATGGAGTGCATGTAAGTAATATTGAACACAGCTGATCCCCTAAAAACATCCTACCCAAACAATCATATTAAACTGGCACTAACAAGATATACAAATAAACTGATAAGTTATTTTCCTTCAAAGAGAAGTATAGGCATACATGACTGCATTGATTGTTATAAACAATACTGGTTATTGCCAAGTCGCATTTACAGGAATGAAAGTTGTCCTTCCTCGTCTGGCCGTCAGTCGTCATTCGTTGTTAGCAGTTAGCACATTATTATGCCTTCTATTGCATTGTCACCAAGTTTGGTTAGGACGTTTGTTATTATCGTCGGAGAATCTAACACAGAACACAACCATCGCATGCGTTACAGTGTAATGTCTGTATGTCAACACACGCAAACATGAGGTTGTTTATTATCTGTAATAGTTTTCAATTAGATCCTAGACTAATGATACAATAAATACAAATAAATCGAGACACGCGTGCATTTCCGATTATGTCACATACTAACATTTAGCAGGATTTTCAATAACAGGGATGTGCTGTTTGTTTGAATAATATCTTGAAGACTTCGACACTGAGTAAAATCGACGCGTGCATGACATTGCATGCTTGAACATAATAACAATAATGGACATTTGTTACTAATAGGTTTGCTTATAAAAAAATGAGATATAGGGTCCTATAGAAACCACTGCGTCCGAATGCAATGGCATCGTAGGTCCGCACTGTACTCCAAAGAAGGACTTGATAATACACTAAAAGAGACAAAAAACAACAGAAAGGGTGGAGAAGGCAGGGTTACCGACTTGGAACGGTCAGTGGGCAATAAGGCCTACTGGTTAGCTTGAATCGATTTTATATGCGCACAATCCTCGCTATTATCCTGTCTTCAGCGCCCAAATAGACAAGACAGTGTAAACAAAACTACATCGACTGAAGCAAGTGATGAAAAGAATAAAGGAATGGTGTATTTCAATTTGGATGGAAATTTGAGAAGTAATCAAATTAAGCCAAAGTTTAAAATAAAGGATAATGTTAGAATCAGCAATATAAAAGTACGTTTGAGAAAGGTTATACTCCAAATTGGACTTGAAATTCAATTTACAAAATGAGATATAGGAAATTCAATATACAAAAATGAGATATAGGGTCCTATAGAAAATGCACTTATGCGTGTGCAGAGGTACTATTGATTAAAAGGAATAGCAAAGGTTTTTGCAATAAATAAATAGATGCTACTGACAAGGAGCACAGACTCATACGTTCGGAGGTACAAGTATGGCTCTTCATTGTGTTAATATCAATGAAGATATTTTTTGTAAATAATATACTAAAGAGTATCTCACTTAAAACACATTTGATAAGAATAGTTGTAAAAACATATCGGTTAGAGAGTTCGACTATGTGCGTAATCGACCGATACGCTCCGGAAGTATGGTTGTTCTTTTTTATGAAAAAAGTGACGTTCAGTTATCTACTTCAAAGCCATCTAAATGGATAAGGTTAAATACAAGCAGAAATAATATTTTTAACTACAACACATTAGTTTCTGAACTTAAAAGATAACACCCTAAGAAATGTGACTTATTCAGATACCGAGAGGTGCCATTACAGGCTTCAATTGCATCTGCCTGAGCATCGGATGAAAGTGGTAGAATGAAATCTCTTTCATAGCAATACAAGAACAAATCTACGAAAAGAGATGTACAGTTCGTACCCAGAGGCATACCAACAATTTGTCTATAAACGGTAGTTTCATACCTGATGAAAATAATATCTAATAGGCAAATGAGTGTTTCACAGCACATAACACACCAAATGGTATCCCTTCAAAGTTTCAGTATTAAAAGAATACGCGTTTGGCTCAGGCAGGTGAGCAAACTTAGGATGTAAAATGTTGCAATCTCTTGACACTAAATACGGTACTGAAATGGCTCAACAGTTTAAAGCCTAACTTCAACATTTAAGAATTTCCTGTTACAATGTGAACTGTAATTCAAATGCCTCCAACTTTTCTCTAACTAACTGCAAACCTTTCTCTGAATAGTACGCGGCATTAAGAATGTACATTTTATTGGGAAATTTCAGAGTTGCATGCCCTTTTTCCTTTAGTATAAGCCTACCGAATGTCATAATTATGTTGACTGTGCTAAATGACAATTTGTACTGTAGAATATAATATAATTTATTGTTTAAGCCAAATATGGCCCATGAGCATGTTTCCAAATAATACAATTAAGAATGGCCCTTGCAAGACAAAGACTTTCCTCACACAGGCTAGCAGTTGTGATAGGGCGATGGAAAAAAACGGAAAGGGTCCAATTCGACGATAGAAAGTGTAAACAATGTAATTTGTTAGAAGACGAATATCTCTTTGTAATATAATGTAAAAAACTACACACAGGCTAGCAGTTGTGATATGGCGATGGAAAAAAACGGAAAGGATCCAATTCGACAATAGAAAGTGTAAATAATGTATTTCTTTGTTAGAAGACGAATATCTCTTTGTAATAGAATGTAAAAAACTACAATGAATTAGGAAAGATGTATTATACATCTCTGATATAATATATACAACAATACTTTTAATTTAAACAATTAATGAAGCATGAAACTAATACATAAAAAAAGTATGATAAACACGAATTTAGGAATATACGTATAGTTAATGATTTCAATATGGTTAGATGGGAATATATGTGTTAGTAGATTTTGCACATATATATATCACAGTACATAATCATGTATATAGTTAACGAAACCGTAATGAACTTATTTTGAAGATTATCAATAATTCAAAGTAACTTTTCAATAGAACGTATTTTTTAAGTTCACATGCGTGCGTATTCCGATCTAAGCATGAAGCATGCATGATAAATTGTATGCATGTTACTTGAGCATTCTTGAGAGTTCTTGGGAGAGATCTTTTGTTTTCCATTGTATAATGTAATCCTAAGTTTGCATTGCTTTGGTTACAAGGGTAGTGTTTTCGGTAACCTTACTAATTAATTAACGGATTAAAAATTGTTCAATCGTTTCCTTAGTTCAAACGCCTTATATACGTATATTCCTAAATTCGTGTTTCATGTATTAGTTTCATGCTTCATTAATTGTTTAAATTAAAAGTATTGTTTTATATATTATATCAGAGATATATAATACATCTTTCTTAATTCATTGTAGTTTTTTACATTCTATTACAAAGAGATATTCGTCTTCTAACAAATTACATTGTTTACACTTTCTATCGTCGAATTGGACCCTTTCCGTTTTTTTCCATCGCCCTATCACAACTGCTAGCCTGTGTGAGGAAAGTCTTTGTCTTGCAAGGGCCATTTGAAATTTATTGATATTTAAAACATCAAGATATTGGTTAAAATATTAAAGTAGCTATAGATCTATAAGTATATATATATATATAGATATAGATATATATAATTCTTGTACAGTCATTGGCCGATTTCATACAAAACTTATCCAATTAATATAACGAATTCGAAAACTTAAGCAAACTAGCAAACTTATCGCAGCTAGTAAATAAGTATAGTGACTTTATACCATCAGTTTCAGTAAATATTTATTTTTAATTCGGTCATTTCCCCATGATTAACTTTGTATGATGTAGTGTTAATGTTTAATTGTGTGTTGTCTGATTAGGGAAAATCTTTTTTTAAAGTATAACGTTTGAATATAACCAGAGCGCGTTACGTTACTTTTGTTAATGCTAATCAATTTCGTTCTGTGTTCAAACAATAAAAGATATAATCATATTCAAATAATAAAATGGTAATAAAATTAACATTTCATTTATCTTTTGTTTATATTTATGTTGTATTGATTTGTTCGCTCTGTCTCAAATAGCCGTAATATGTCAATATTTCAGGATAACACATGCTATGATCAAGGCGTTAAAAACTGGTGCCATAACATTTAAAGGAAAGCATGGGTAAGCTATTAGTTTCTCTTAATGCTTTTAAATAAAGCTAGACCGTTTTATTATTTTTAATAAACAGCAGTCTCGGTGTCTTCTTGTAGCAGTGAGCTCAACGCTCAAATTTATAGTGCTGCTAAACTGTTATACCATACCCAACCAAGTCTAACTGAACTAGAAAAGGTGTCCATGGGACACGAATGCCCCCTTAAAAGGTCATCGGTTGCTTACAAAATGGAGTAACAAAATGTTAAGTGTAATATTAAAAGGCAAGTTATATTCTGCTTAGATGCATGTGCATGTTTTAATATGTGCTTTAAAAAGCTTAATTACTGTAACAAAAAATGTCACTGTGTGCAATGTAACGGGTATCAAACGTTCCTTCACTATCATATAAATGGAATCATGTGTTTTTTCATTGTCAATTTTGTAATTTAAATCAAGTTTTTTCTCACCATGTGCAACACAACTGGAATCAAGCGTTTTTCATGGCTTGTCATAAGAATGGAATCAAGCAGTTTCTTTTTCCTTTTGAGTTCCTGTAAGGAAACCTTGTTATTTCCCCGTCATAGGTGTGTGAGGGTCGGGAAACTACCCCCAGTGAAACCGTACAATAAATAATAACATATCAACATCAAATGACAATAAGGATTACACAGTCTGGTTTGCTTTCTCTAGAGTATAATATGCCTTAGAACTTAACATTTAATTACATTTTAAATACATATGTTTTATTCATATGCCTGCAAGTAGGCAACCAAAAGCGACCGAGACCGTCCCTACCTACAATGGTTGCATACATACGGACACATAATTTAGATTTTTAGAAAACACACTCATTCATTCATTCGGTCACTCATTTACTCATTCATTCAAACTCATTGGTCCTATTATTGAATATTTATATATATGTAGTAACAAAACTAAAAAAGTACATGATCATGATTATATTTTTAAACTGAGAAACTGACACGTGTTCGTGTGTACTAACACATGTTCGTGTGTTCTGTGTGTATTAAAATATGCACACTAAAAACACTCATATAAATAAATACAATCATTACTGAGCCCGTATGCCACATGTCTTCTATTAGAAGAAGAGTATGTTATGAAAGGCTAGTAATTGTCTAATATTTATGTTGACCTTTTTGTGAAAAAGTGCCAAAGGTAGGTCAAGATTATTCATATTGACCCACTTTTCATTGGTAAATATCGCTGTCATGTAGTTATCAACATTTCTAAAGTTTGAAAGCTTTAAGGCAGCTGGTATTGGAGAAAAGGACTTAACAGAAAAAATTTAAATGAAAAACTTTGATGTAAGAGTAAGAAGTAGGTTAATGTCATTTATATTGACCTGATTTGGGTAGGAACATATTGCTGCCATATGGATGTATGAAGTTTGAAAACTGTACGGCTTTTGGTATCTGAGAAATTGATTTAATAAAAAACTTGAATGTAAAAACGGGACGTATGGACATACGTCCGGACGGTCAAAGTAATTCATATTGATCTACTTTTCATTGAAACATTCCGCCGTCATGTAGTTATAAACATTTGTACATTTTGAAAGCTGTAATAAATACTGAAAAGGGGATCCCTTGGAACCAACAAACACAAGCAAGAGATAAAAGTAGGAGACTCGGTTTTATTGAGTCTGTTCATGAGAGGTAATGTTAAGAGCAACACCTCTCACGCCTCCTAGCACCTGCTTCATCGATATTCTACTTTAAAACCAAAACGATTGGGCTTGATGATCTCAAAGGACCAGTTAGTAATAACACTACTGATTTGTAGTCGGTGCAACTTTTTACGGCCGGCCATCACTAAACAAACGCTAGTGTGAATGATAATAAATACTGAAAAGGGGATCCCTTGGAAGTAACAAACACAAGCAAGAGATAAAAGTAGCAGATTCGGTTTTATTGAGTCTGTTCATGAGAGGTAATGTTAAGTGCAACACCTTTCACGCCTCCTAGCACCGGCTTAAGCGATATTCTACTTTAAAGCCACAAAGATTGGGCTTGATGATCTCAAAGGACCAGTAAGAAATAACACTACTGATTTGCAGTCGGGGCAACGTTTTACGCCCGCCACACAGCACTAAACAAACGCTAGTGTGAATGATAATAAATACTAAAAAGGGGATCCCTTGGAAGCAACAAACACAAGCAAGAGATAAAAGTAGCAGCCTCGATGTTATTGAGTCAGTTCTTGAGAGGTAATGTTAAGTGCAACACCTCTCACACCTCCTAGCACCATAAGGAACATATGGCTGTCAATACAGATGTAAGTTTATATGGAGTTTGGAAACGGTATGGCTTTGCTACCTGAGAAACTGAGTTAATAAAAAACTTTAATTTAAAACTTCAATGTAAAATTAACAAAGTGCCAAAGGTAGGTCAAGGTAATTCATATTGACCCACTTTTCATTGGAACATATCGCTGTTATGTAGTTATCAACATTTGTAAAGTTTGAAAGCTTTAAGGCATCTGGTGTTGGAGAAATGGACTTAAGAAACAACTTGAATGAACTTTAATGGAAATTAGCAAGTATAGAAAGTATTCGGGTAGGAACATATTGCTGCCATGTAGATGTAAGTGTGTATACAGTTTGTAAACTGTACGGCTTTTGGTATCTGAGAAATTGACTTAATAAAAAACTTGAATGTAAAAACGGGACATACGGACTTACGAACGTGACGTACGTCGGACGGACAAGGGTAACACTATATGCTCGCACCACTTTCACTGGCGGCGCATAAAAAATAGGCCGGCCAGTCCTAACAATACATTTAATATGCTGAACGCATGGACGCTGAACACCATTATTGACATAATTGGTGTGTCTCGGTCGAGGATCGAACGTGCGGGCGGACGCTCTATACGTTCAGAAATTCAGATTTATAATAAATACATGGTCGCTGGTTTTAAAAGCCGACAAATCAAATACTAACTATAAATGCACTTCAGATTTAAAGAAAGACGGCTTAATGAAATATGTACTATTGATGTTATGAATATTGAGTTCTGCTCAACCCGGGGCTAGAGGGCGTGAGCTGTAGCTAGCATATTGCACTACCGTTCATGAACAGTCTCAATCAAACCGAGACTGCAATATTTTGTATGTGTCGTGTTCGGCCGTTTCCAAAGGTCCATTATCATACTCTTTTTTTTAGGCATGCACGTTTACATTTGCAAGCAAATAATTCAAACCGTACCAATTCCGGATTTTATATTTTACTGGACAATTAGGTACGCAGTAATTGGTTTGCATGTTGTATTTTATAAGCATACAATGTAAAGTCTACGCAGTTAGCAATTGAGAGTTTTATCATGCAGACACGTCATACCCTACATATGTTTCAGTTTAAAATAAATAAATATTCATCATATTCAGTTTCAATATTATATTCATTTGCAATGTATAAGTTAATGTGCACACACTTGATCATTGCGGTTACTGTTTTAATTTGCAATGTACTTATTCGTTCTCGATTGGTTAATATTTTCAAGTTTTAACTAAATTAACGGATCTTGATATACATCTATATTGTTTTTCCATTCAGGACTATTGTACGACATCTGCTGACTATGCTATACAGTCCTTACTATACCTTCATGCTAATAACAATCAGTTTAATATAATCGGGATGTAGACACGCTAAAACAATTAATGACCAAATCATATGCACGTTTAACTGGGTAATATGGCTATAAGCATAACCGTATTACAATGATTGCATTCAACAAGCATAAATGTAATAGTATCATATAGGCCCGATCTGTTTATTAGCATATATATACACGCATAATCATTGGGATTGTATCTTTCTTTTTTTTTCATAAAATATATTGAAATGTTACCGAATTAATTTATAAAATAAAAAAAAATAAAAATGAATGAAAACAGCAACACAGTTTTAACTTTAGTTGTATTGTTTGTAGTTTATTCTCTCTTTTTTTCAACTCGTCCATTCCATTCCTGTTTCGATTTCCTTATGTCCCGTTTCTTGCCGTTTCAGAACATTTCTTTTAGCTGTCAGTACGTCCCGTGAATGCTGAAAGACCTTATATATTAAAGGAATATGAAGCTCGTACGTCGTCTCGATTAAGTACCAGCTGATGGTGGCCTGGACTAATTTTATCAAGTCTGGCTAGTTTTCTCGGACTATCAGACCGCATTTATGATACGGCGCATTTCTAGGGAGCTTACTGTAGGGTAATTTTATGCATATTGCTGGCCATAAATGCGTATATATATGATAACTACTGTTCTAATCTAAAAACAAATATAGTTCACTCGAAATGGATAAATAAATATATGTGTTCTTACCAAGGTATTGTGATTGTCATATTATGTAATCTCAGTTATATTTTAATATCAATATTTAAATACATGTCACTGAAATAAATACTGGTATCGCATTGACATTAGTCCGCAGAAAGAGTTTAAAGTTGCATTAAAATGGTCGTTAAACATGCATACATATTCTGTTTTACCATTAATATGCAGAATAGTTCATTGTGCTTCAATTGGACGATGTACTGCAACGTTGTTTTTTTTTGTTTTTTTTTTGTCTTTTTAAGTAGACATTTATGTGTTTGCTGTGTTGAAAGTTGCACTTAAGATAATTGAAGGTCTTTGTAGTGAAATCCGTAGAAAACCTGCATTGTTTCAAATAAATATTGAAATACACGTAAACTTAAATTTCACTGTAATAATTTGACGGAAAGCCCAAAATTCAAATGCAAATGTCCGATTGTTTCTAATTGTCAGTATGTCAGAGCTAAACGTCTAGACGTTTAGACTGTAACACCTTTTATTTGAAATTAGTCCGAATTTAAACATTGTTTTCAGTTTAAATTTTATCGCACTATTGACACACAAAAAAAGCATGTAAATTTCGAAAATAAGTCAATTCAGTATTTTGTTTTATATATTTAAGTAGAAAAGCACGATTAAAAAAAACACCTGAGGCATGGTATATATTGAAAGATCATTGATCTGCTATAGCGAAATTTATAGTAAACATATAAATACATTACAGTCAGAGTATTGAAAACTAAGCTGCTTTCACCAAAACATTTCATGCAAACCGCCATTAGTCCTACGGAATAAGTTTACACTATAAGCATGTTTCTTTGATGGATAATTGTATGACAACATTAATACTGACAAGGATTACAGGAAAGAGCTGAGTATGATTCAAGCGATTAAAGATGAGGACATGAAGGCTTACTGTGAAATGACGGATACTATCATCGATAGAATACGTCATTGCCGATTGGACTCCCGTGACATTAGTGAGGCCAAGGATATCCTAAATGACAGAAAGATGTATGTCCTTGCTGCGGAGAAACATATGGAAAAAGGCGAAACACTTACGAAAGTAAGTTTAAGTCTGACATTGTGTTGGTGTGTGTAGAATTTCTTTTATATGTTATTTTCAAAAATAAAACCGTTTCATTTGGGCTTACATCTCTACTAGGTAAAACCTGGTTTACGGGAGTCGGTAAATACACAAAATAAATGATAATATGCGAGCTGTGTCCATTATTTTACAAAAGTACATATACAAATCGAGAAGGAAATGTGTGTCTACGTGCGTGCGTGCGCGGCTACGTGGGTTCGGGCGTGCATTTTTGGTGCGTATCTGCGTGGGTGCGTCATTGCGTACGGGCGTACTAGGCTGTGAGCTAATAGGAGAAACCCTCCCCCCCCCAGGGGGAATTTTGTACAGTATGATTTTCTGAAAGAACATACAGTAAGTTTTAAAATGAGACATGTGTGCCATGTGAGCGTTGGGGCTTTAGTGAGTTTTGGGGTAAAACGTTGCGTTTTTAGACGAAAATCGCCGAAATCTGGAATTATTTTTTAGAAAAAGAATGGAATATATTAGAACCAATTTGAATTGATTGAATCTTTCTCGGAACGTATCTCTACGTATCCCACCATAAAATTTATGGATCCGATACTTAAATATTGAGATTTTGGGTAAAAATGTTAAAAAAATGAATAAAATCACTGATTTCTGTAATACATTGGGGGTATTTAACTAAAAATTAGAAAAATATCTAATACAATAGAAAAAAGAAATATTGTAACCTTTTTGGGCAGGGTAAGGTCCAGTGATTAAACAGAAAAAAGTTCCAAACCGCATGATGTTTGGAAATGCCTTAATTTTGAGGTGAAAAATGTGCATTTTTGTCAAAAATCGTCGGAATCTGGAATTATTTTTTAAAATTAGTTTCAACATAAACTTATCAAATTGAAGCAATAGAATGTTGCACAGCATGCATATTCTAGTTTTTCTTTGCATCATATATAACATATGTGCTCAAATATTGGCATTTTAGGGCAAAATGTTGGAAAAAATGACAAAAATCACTGCTTTCTGTAATCCATTGGGGGTATTAGGTTAAAATCTAGAAACAAATTTAATACAATTGAATAAGGACATATTGTAATATTTTTGGAATAGACAAAGGTCCAATAATTAAGTAGAAAAAAGTCCCGAACCGTATGATGCTTGAAAATGCCTTATTTTTTAGGCGAAAATGTGTATTTTTGTCAAAAATCGACGAAATCTGGAATTATTTTTGAAAATAGTTTTAACATAAACTTATCAAATTGAATTAATATAATGTTGCACAGCATACATATTCAAGTGTTTCCTGGCATCATGTATAACATATCTGCTGAAATATGTTGGAAAAAAGGACTAAAATCACTTATTTCTGCAATCCATTGGGGGTATTTGGTTAAAATCTAGAAAAATATATAATACCGGTACAATAGAAAAATAGACTGTAAGCTAGTAGGAGTAACCCTCACCCCAGGGGGAATTTTGTACACCCTATTTTTCTGAAAGCCCATTATGTGTAGAGCATTCTGGAACATGTCATGTACCAACTGGCGACTTGGACTTTACCACGTTACCGGCATTTCGAACATGGTACATAGAGCTAGATACAGTATAAGTTATAAACAGAGAAATAGCGTTGAGCGACCCTCTGCATACGGCCACTGGGCCAACCCACATATTTTGCAACACAACGGGACCGGTGGCCAGCTGTCAGCAAAGGTCCCCAGTACATGTGGCACTCGGTCAATAGTCCATATTAGGGGAAAGGCTACCCGAGTTCGAGTTTCGAACATGGGACATAGAGCTATATACAGTTATATAGAAGGATATAGCGTTGAACGACCTTCGGCCGACGGCCGCTGGGCCGACTTACAGATAGGGTGACAAAACGAGACTAGTGGGCTGCCGTCGGCAAAGGTCCCGGCAACGCGTGGCATTCAATCGCTAGGCTGTATAAGGGGGGAGGCTACCCGAGTTCGGGTCTCGAACCTCGTAACTCACCTAGAGCTTTATACAGTATAGTTATATATGTATAGAGGGAAATAGCGTTGAGCGATCTTCGGTCGATGGCTGCTGGACCAATCCACATATTTTGTGACACAACGGGACCGGTGGCCAGCCGTCGGCAAAGGTCCCCGCTATGTGTGGTACTCGGTCCCTAGGGCTTATCAGGGTGAGGGCTACCCGAATTTGAGTCTCGAACAAGGCACATAGAGCTATATACAGTTATATAGAGGGAAATAGCCTTGAACGACCTTCTGCCGATAGCCGCTCAGCCGATAGCCGACCCACATATTTTGTGACATAACGGGACCGGTGGCCAGCCGTCGGCAACGGTCCTCGCTACGCGTGGCACTCGGTACCTAGGTCGTATCAGGGGAAAGGCTACCTGAGTTTGCGTCTCGAACATGCCATCTAGAGCTATATAGTAAATAGCTTTGAGCGACCTGCAGCCGACGGCCGCTGGGCCAACCCACAGGTTTTGTGACACAAGGGGAACGCTGGTCAGCCATCGGCAACGGTCTTCGCTACGCGTGGCACTCAGTCCCTAGGTCGTAACAGGGGGAAGACTTCCGGGTCTCGAACATGGCACCTAGAGCTATATACAGTATAGTTATATAGAGAGAAATAGCCTTGAGCGACCCACAGCCGACGGCCGCTGGGCCGACCAACAGGTTTTGTTGACTCAACGGGAACGGTGGCCAGCCTCGGCAAAGGTCCCCGCTACGCGTGGCACTCGGTCGCTAGACCGTATCAGGGGGAGGGCTACCTGAGTGCGGGCCTCGAACATGACACCTAGAGCTATATACAGTATAGTTATAGAGAAATAGCTGCTGGGCCGACCTACAGATCTTGTGACACAACGGGACCATCTTGGACGCCATGTTTGATTTATTTTTATTGTGTTACACATAAATTTCAGCTAGTATACATATGCATATTATACATAGTCTAAAACAGACGAACACCAGTTTTTACAGCCACCTATTTGCACTAAAAATAAGTTTGTTTTTGGTAATGAATGTGGTGTAACGTAAATTACAGAATAGTTTCATTAAGTTTGAAGCGCTTCTCAACTTATATTAATAAAAGTACATGTATTATGTTTTTTACATGGTTTTGATTTAATTTATATTCAACATTTTTAATGTACAAATTTTAATTGTTATGTAAGGTAACATAGTTTACATGCACGTTACTCACTAAAGCCCAACGCTCATAATTGATGGCACACCTGTCTCATTTTGAAACTTATTGTATGTTCTTTCAGAAAATCATACCCTACAAAATCCCCCATGGGGGAGAGTGTGGGGGCTGGGTGGGGGGTGGGGTAGTCTACAGCCAGCTCAAGAACTAGTACATGATGTGTTGTATTTGTTCGGGAGGTTCTTTTTATAAAAAAATCCCGTAAGGTATCAGCTAGAGCAGGCTTTAGCAAATAAAATGTCAGCGTGCCATGCACTCCTTGGAAACATATGATGGGTCAATGGCAATATCACCAGGTGAGAGTAGGAATTTTCCATAGAAAAAGAAGGTTTTCTGGTATATTATTGCACATTGGACTGCAGAAATGTTATAAAAAAAGAATTCCGTTCTTTCTTATAATGCACTTTTAATTTTTTTCCAATACCTCAATGTATTACAGTAATCAGCGATTTTAGTCATTTTTTGCCCATTTTGCCCTAAAATATAAATACTTGAGCATATATGTTATATCTGATACAATAAATGACTTGGATATGTATAGTGTGCAACATTTTATTGCTTCAATTTGATAAGTTTATGTTCAAACTATTTTCAAAAGATAACTCCAGATTCCGTCGATATTTGACGGAAATACACATTTTTCACCTGAAAATTAAGGCAATATTTTAAGCATCATATGGTTCAGGATTTTTTTCTACTTAATTATTGGACCTTTGTCTATCCAAAATGTTACAATATGTTTTTATTATATTGCAATAAATATTTTTTCTAAATTTTAACCCAATACCCCAATGGATTACAGAAACCAGTGATTTTTGTTATTTTTTCCAACATTTTGCCCTAAAATGCCAATATTTGAGCACATATGTTATATATGATGCCAGGAAAAACTTGAATGTGTATGCTATGCAACATTCCATTGCTTCAATTTGATAAGGTTATGTTCAAACTAATTTTAAAAAATAATTCCAGATTCCGGCGATTTTTGACAAAAATACACATTTTTCACCCCAAAATTAAGGCATTTCCAAACATCATGCGGTTTGGAACTTTTTTCTGTTTAATTACTGGAACTTACCCTGCCCAAAAAGGTTATAATATTTCTTTTTTCTATTGTATTAGATATATTTCTAATTTTAGTTAAATACCCCCAATGTATTACAGAAATCAGTGATTTTATTCAATTTTTTAACATTTTTACCCAAAATCTCAATATTTAAGTATCGGATCCATAAATTATATGGTGGAACACGTAGAGGTGCATTCCGAGAAAGATTCCATCAATTCAAATTGGTTCTAATATATTCCATTCTTTTTCTAAAAAATAATTCCAGATTTCGGCGATTTTCGTCTAAAAACGCAACGTTTTCCCCCAAAACTCATTAAAGCCCCAACGCTCAGATGGCACACATGTCTCATTTTGAAGCTTAATGTATGTTCTTTCAGAAAATCATAGCCTACAAAATTCCCCCTGGGGGGGGGGGGAGGGGGGTCTACAGCCAGCTCAAGAACTATACATGTACATCGATGGGTGCGCCCGTGTGATGTATGTATGTATGTATGTATGTGTGTATGTGTGTGTGTGTGTGTGTGTGTGCGTGCGTGCGTGCGTGCGTGCGTGGATGGTTGGATGGATGGATGGATGGATGGATGGATGGATGGATGGATGGATGGATGGATGGATGGATGGATGGATGGATGGATGGATGGATGGATGGATGGATGGATGGATGGATGGATGCATGCATGCATGCATGCATGCATGCATGTATGTATGTGTGCATGCATGTATGTATGTGTGTATGTGTGTATGTATGTATGTGTGTAAGTATGTATGTGTGTATGTGTGTGTGTGTATGGGGGGGGGGGGCATGCATGTATGTATGTATGTATGTGTGTATGTATGTATGTATGTGTGTTTGTATGTATGTGTGTGTGTGTGTGTGTGTGTGTGTGTGTGTGTGTGTGTGTGAGTGGGTGTTTGGGTTTTAGGTAGATAGGTAGGGATGTATGTATTTTGATTAGGCTGACCTTTATGTCATCTAACATGCTTTATTTTCTTCGCAGAAATTTTCTGCATCACTTATGTATATGTTGTTGCATTTCAGAATGATCTGAAAGCGGAAATTAAGACAATTGTGGATGCGCTCTACAATGCAGTGCCACAATCTAAAGGATTCATTATGGTAGATGTATGTTTCTTTCGTTGTACACTCATAACATGACATTCTCTATATATGAACGTCACATTTAATACTGCTACTGTAATCACATAGTATCAATCAATTTTGTTTGCATGAATTAGTCATGTGCCGTTGTTTTACAATAGTTACCTTACAATTAATAGGCAATGCCAGTCACTTTGGAATACTGGCAACGGGCAGGCGAGCTTCGTCGTCAACGTTTGCACAGCGTTAGTTGAATTTGTTCCGTCGGTTAATTAATTCATTGTGGTAAACGCAAACTCTTTAGTAAATGATCTTGGGTTTACAAACAACTTTATTAGAAGACTTGGTTCAATAGATCTGTGAGGAGTGTAGAGATGAGTAAACCTCATTTAAAGTAACAGACCTTGATTATAGAAAATTGTTTATTTAACAATACATCTTTGAAGAGTTTGAAAACCAGAAAAATCGCAAGATGGAGATGAATAGTTATACACGTAAATCACGAAATATAGTGTTCACAGAAAACAGTCAATAATAAAAATGCATTGAAAATACTCAATGACTTGGCAGAAGCAAAAGCAACGAGAGAACAAGGGTACGACAAGAAAGATTAAAGACAAACATCAAACGCTAAGGATTTAGGTAAACGTCATCACAGGGTCCACAATCTGCCCTGTCATCGCACAATTGTATGAAAGCGATTATGACCAAGGATCTTACGCAGTTTGTAAATCACAAGACCATAGATGTCAGGTGGTGATAGTCCGTGTCGCAGAAGAGTTCTTAAAATACTTTTATATTCTAAAAATTAGATCAAGGTTACGATAATAAAATCTTCTTTTTTTAAATTATAGATAAACGTATTAACTTTTATAATGCTAACCCCTCTTTACTTCCTCCGAGACCTAAGTTTTCGTTTTGTAATTTAAAATCGGGAATTCAAAAATTTCATAATAAATTTGTTTTAGTTCATGCTGAGAAAGCAGGTTATAATGTTATTATTGTTTGCAACCAACTAGGCAGCACTAATTCATATACTCCAGTTTAATCTGCTGAGAATGATGTTGTTTCCACACATACCACTCTGTGAACTACTTTCATGGCTGGGGTAGACGAAAAGTAAAACAAACGGCCAACTATGTGCTGGATTCCTAAATTACATAAAAATCAGTATAAAGGCCTCTTTATTTCGAATTCTATTTCCTGTAAAACCACAAGCATCTCCAAGTGTTTAACTTCTTGTCTTACTGCCGTTAAAGATCACGTTAAACCATATTGTGCTAAAACGTATGAAAACTCTGAGATGGGATTAATTTAGTTTGGTCTATTAAATATTCAGGAGACGTTCTTGATATAATTTGCAATAAAAGTCAAGTTTCATCTGTAAGTACTTCTCTACACTATATACAGCCTTACCAAATCACCTTATCAAAGACAAGCATTTTGCTGTTATTAAAAAAAAAATCGCTATAGAAAAAACTACATTTTTGGCCTGTAACAATATTAAAGCGTGTTTTGTTTTTTACTAACAGCAATTTAGACAATTACACTATATGGACCTACCAAGAAGTTTTTGAAGCACTCATTTTTCTATTAGATAATATTTCCTTCAGGTATGGAACTACCGTTTATAGACAAATTGTTGGTATACCTGTGGGTACGAACTGTGCACCTCTTGTCGCATATTTGTTTTTGGCAAGACACTGGTATAGTCCTTTTAGTTCTTTTGTCCAAATTGCCATTAATATTGTTCCAGGTCAAACAGTTTTTTTGTGTTTTTTTAGCAACATGGTCTTGTGAAAGGGCGATGTATTATAACGTGAATGCATTGATATCGATGTGAGAGCAGTGTTATTTCGTGACAATTGTACCTTGACGTATGGGCGACAAAAATCATTATTGTTAAAATATATTATAATGACAAATACACTCCATATTGTTTTTTTCACTACTCGATGAAGTGTGGAACACTCTTCAGTATTTGTTTCTGCTTCAATAAGATGCTATTAGTGAGCATATGTCACTGCCAATACCAATTCGTATAAAACAGGTAATTGACTAGTAATACTATAAAACAGAGCCAACGAATAAAATGAAAGCTCAATAATACATGTGCATTCACATAGCAAAATGATATTTAAGAAGAAGTTTTTAAGAAACTAAATTGTGTAATATTTATGTTATGTTTTTTACAGTACGCTAGATTCGATTATGGAATGAAAGATAGCAGCAAGGGTCCGATTGAGCATGTCTATTTTTACGAGAAGGATTCGGATCAGCCGAAACATATAAAACAAGAGCAGGTTAGAAATTATTTTACCCGGGACTGTTTATGGAAGACAGCCTCGAAGCTCTATATAGGAGATTGCGGTATGTCTAAAAAACACGGCTGGTAATTAGTGGAGCTACCTCCGTTTGGAGGTATATGCAAAAGTGCTTCACATAAATATGCTACATATGAAGCTAAGATAACACGTACACACACTTGCTCCGTGTTATGTATGTATATTTCCTTTAAAATGAAAGAGAGAATTTCAGCTGGTAAACGGTGTTAACCGTTGTGAATGCATACACTCCTAGAAAATGCAATATATTAACTCTTATCTTATTATTAGACAACTCATATATATGTAGACTCTTGCAATATGATATAATTCATGTCGAGTCCAATACAAACATGTGTCCGTGAGGTACAACCGTGATTATATAATATGAAAGAGAGTGCTGTACTTTAGACATAAATTAGCAATTAGAAAAAAAGTCATACACAAATTACAATCATTGGTATGCAGTATTTCAATGAATAACATGATTTAAATACAACATGTTACACCATCAGTACTAAATATAATGTTAATGGCCTAATGCAATTTAAAACCGACGAAATAAGATCCTATAGGCGAATATACTAATACTAATATAACAAAACAAAGCTGTTTACTTATTTGATAACATGTACATGACTGAAAAAGTTCCAGGCCACTATAACACTGAGATGTTTATTTACCCATGTAAGTGTTATGATATAATTCTATGAAATAATATTTAAATAAACAATTGCGATATTAGGTATACTGATATTTTATACATTTTGTCCTATTTTTAAAAAGGTCCTTAAAGGTTCAGGTATCCCTAAATATATTTTATTTTGGGTACCAATGTTGGAAAAATAACTAAAACTGATGATTTCTGGAATACTTTAATAGAAAAATATTTTAAATGCTTATTCATTATGATATATTTATCTATTTAAGAGTATTGATATATGTCAAGGAAATAATAAATAAATAAATAAAAGGATAAATATGCGTCTTTTGGCCAAAATAAATGGAAAAAAAAGAGTAGAAAGAAGAACAAAAACTGCTCATATTTGGAATAGTTCAATAACAAATATTTGTTGAGCGTATCACGTATTTTGTTTTACCAGATTCGATATATTGATATTTTATACATTTTGTCTTATTTTTAAAAGGGTCCCCATAGGTTCCTGAATCCTTAAATATACTTTTTAGGGTCAAACAGGTAGAAAAAAAAATAAACTGTTGATTTATGTAATAAACATACATTTTAAAAACTTATTCCGGCATTATTTTATTTATTTTATTATTATGAAATGTCAGAATATTCATGATTTCCTATATTACTGTCGATGTAATGATACATTTTCTGTAATGATAAATAAATAAATAAATAAATAAGTAAAAGAGTATGACAGTGGACCTTTGGAAACGGCCGAACAAGATAAATACGAAATATTGCAGTCTCGGTTTGATTGAGACTGTTCATGAACGGTAGTGAAATAGGTTTGCTACCGCTCACGTCCTCTAGCCCCGGGTTGAGCAGAGCTCAATATTCGTAAACGCAATAGTACATAATTTTAACCATCCCGAAGATGACATGCAAATGGCGGTGGACATAGCGACCGTTATACTTATTACACCCCATGTCCAGCAGCGTATGGGTCCAGTATCTAACAATATTCTATGCCCCGAAGAGCGAAATAAACAAAATGGAATTTAGTTGGGAGCAACGGTTGTGAAGCCCGCGCATCACAAGTAACAGCCAAAAGACTAAATTAAAAAGCAGACAACATATCCTATGAGTGGTTAAACAATACCCAGAGCATTTATCGGCCGGAGTAGTGGAACCACCCAATCGAAGCCTTCTGACTTTACGTTCGTCTATACAATACTTGGGTATGGTCTTACATGTAACATTACGGTATGGCCTGTATGTGTATGTGAGCAGCTACTTGAAGCCTTCTGACTATATGTTCTTCTGTACAGTATGTGGGTGTATATTTACATGTATGGTATGGCCTTTATCGGTATGAGTGTTAGTAGCTTAAAGCGTTCTGAGACTATGTGGGTGTATTCATAAGTGGCACATGATACGCATGGATTGTATCTATATGAGTGTTGGTGGCTTTAATCTCTATTGATCGATGTTCTGTGCAATATGCGATGAACATGATAAGTATGGCCTAAATATGTATGAGTTCGGTCTACTTGAAGACTTCTGAAGCTTTTTTCTGTACAATACATGGTACATAATTACGTGTAAAGATGTATGGCCTATGTTTGTACGAGTATGTGCTACTTGAAACATTATGAGTCTATGTGCAATACAATATGTTGGTGTGGGCTTACATGTAACCTGATAGGACTAGCAGGTATGGTCTGTATATATGTATACGTGAGGGTAACTTGAATACCACTGTCTCAATGTTGTGTCCAATATTTGGTTGTGATCTTACACGTAACACGACAGGCATGGCCTGTATCTGTATGAATGTGAGCAATTTGAAGCCTTCTGCATCTACAAGCATGATTTTTACAATATGTGGGTATATACTAGAACGGCATGTATCAGTAAGAGTGTATGTAGGTTGAAGCCCGCTTCCTCTTGGTAATGTGCAATATGTGGGTTTATACTTAAGTGTGGCATAACATGTATGGCCTGTATCTGTTTGGATGTGGGCAGCTTGAAGCTTTCTGCTTCTGTGTTCCGTACAATATGTGGCTCTATACTTAAGTGTAACATGACAAGTATGACCTGTATCTGTATGAGTGTGGCTAGCTTGAAGCCCGCTGCATCTACGTTCTGTAAAATATGTATGTGCGCGCAAAATGAAATCTTAGACCTGCATCTTTGTTCCATACAATAGGTGAGTATCTAATAGTTAATATGACAGGAACTAGTATTGCCTTTATATGCTTGTGTGAGCGCGAATTTAAGCCCACTGCATCTGTAGTCAATTGTATAAGACATTGTTTATAAACTTTCCTGTAGAATGACAGGTAAGGCCAGTATCTGTACCAGTGTTGTTTGTTTGAAGCCCGCTGCCTCTACAATACGTGGGTGTGAGCAACTTGAAGGCGTCTGCATTAATGTTCTTATGCGTTAACATGACATGTATGGCATATATATGTTTGGGAGTGGGCAACTTGAAGCTCACTGCTTCTTTGTTGCGTACAATACGTGGGTATATGCATATGTGTTAACTGATAGATATGGCCTATATCTGTTTGAGTCAGGGCAACTTGAAGCCCACAGTCACTATGTTCATTTGAACAATACGTGGGTATATATTTTCGTGCAAAAAGACAGGTATGGCCAGTATTTGAAGGCGTGTGGGTAACTTGAAGCACACTGCCTCTTCGTTATGTACAATACGTAGGTGTGGCCAGCTTGAACCTTTCTGCATCTATGTTCCCTACAATACGTAGGCATTCTTACGTGTTGACATGACAGGTATGGCTGTTTGGGTGTGGGTAACTTGAAGCACACTGCTTCTCTGTTCCGTACGATACATGGAACATGAAAGGTAATTGCCTAAATCTGTATGGTTGTGGGTTTGATTTCCCTTTCTCCATGTTCTAAACGCTCTTACATGTTACATAAGTATGGCCTGTATGAGACTGTATGGGTGTTGGCAACATGAAGCCCGTTGTCCTATGTTTTGTTAATATGTAGGTAGATACTTACATCACAGGTGTGTCATAATTCAACCTGATAAAAAGGCTTTTAATATGCTAAATAAAAGTCTTAACCTAATAAAACAAAAAAAACAAAAAAACATTTAGTATATTATAGAGGAGCCTAAATCAAAACCAAAAATAGAATAAAACGATTCCGTGGAAACGGTATTTGAGTAAAGCCATAATTTAAAATATATTGCTATCTTTGAAGCCCGTTGTCCTATGTTTTGTAAATATGTAGGTAGATACTTACATCACAGGTGTGTCATAATTCAACCTGATAAAAAGGCTTTTAATATGCTAAATAAAAGTCTTAACCTAAAAAAACAAAAAACAAACAAAAAACATTTAGTAAATTATAAAGGAGCCTAAATCAAAACCAAAAATAAAATAAAACGATTCCGTGGAAACGGTATTTGAGTAAAGCCATAATTTAAAATATATTGCTATCTTTAAGCATTTGGATGGCGGCCATTTTGAAATATGCTAAATATGGGGTGGGGTGGGGTGAGGGGCAGTGTGGGGAACATTTATTATATTACAGGGCAGATTTATTCTAAGCCAAAATAAAATCTGTGTATTAAATGTTTTCTGGGTTAAGCCATAATTAAGTATATATTGCTATATTTAATATATTTTGTAATGTGCTAAAAAGGTAACTTGTGGGAAGGGTTGACATTTAATATACTACAGAGGAGCTTACATCTAACCCAAAATCATAATAAAACATTTCTGTGTAAATCTTCTTTGGGTTAAGCCATAATTAAGGATATATTGCTGTCTTGAAGCATTTGTATGGCGGTCTTTTTTAAATGTGCTAAAAATAGTGACAGAATGACCTGTGACCTCCTTGGGGATCCTTTTCGATTTTCAAGTTAGACTACCAAATACTATCACAGAACGTTTGGTGCTTGTGTCCACTCTGTCTACATCCGACCATTTTGGTCCCTAACTAGGAGACTTTAAAACTGAAATGATCATTTGCAAATAATAAATAAGAACATAAGACTATTAGTACTATGCTTCAATCATTTACCTAGTTGTGTTATGTCTAACGGAACACTAATATAGTTGTTTCATCTCTACCTTAAAGTACTGACCTGGCGAAAGTAGTATCCACAGTGTCTGCAGTATATTTTTTATTTTGTTATACTAAGGTGTTGATCATATAGTTTTACTGTGGTTATACACATTTCAATTTCAGGTATCTCATATGTTGCCTGATGTATTCCACGAGCATCTGATACGAGTCTTTTGTAAAACAGAATTCCAGCAAAAAGTCAAAGAGGCGTTTGAGCAACTGTGTGATATGCGCAAAAAAGACGGAAAAGTAATGTTACAACTTTTCTTATCAAATATTAGTTTTGTTATGTTAAACTATGTATAGTCAGTGCTAAGTGGTGTCGTATTATCAAAGGGAAAGGATTTCAATTTGTTTATTTCCCTGAGTTAAACCTAAACAATGTACCAGAACAACATCAGTCATCCGTCGACTGAACAAAACTAAACTTCAGGACCCGGTTTTAAGAAACATCTTACGACAATTTTGATCGTAAGTTAATTTCTTAAATTCTTTACGTTGATTTACAATTGAACGCGATTCATTTTATATCTATATTCTAATACAGTTGATCTTTCTGCAAAAAAAGCACCCATCATTGTCTGCATTGAATACTTAGGTTCAGTACAGTTTTAAAATGTGAGACTTATCGTAAGATGTTTATTAAAATTGGGCCCAGGTGAAATAAATCTATGAGTTTGCAGGTTGCCTTCATTGTTCTAATATTTACTATTATCGTTTTACTAAATAAATTATGCATTTTACCCTAATTTTTTAAATCAAATATGACATCATATATTTGCGAATATGAGATCTTATATTATATATTATTATCATTATTTTACAATATATATATATTATTATACCCCTTTCACAACGTGAAGTAGGGACTATATACATGTAGGAATCATGTTGTCCGTAACGGTAACGTCGCGTCGCGTCCCGTAACAATTTTTTTCTCGTCCCGTCGCATGGCGTAAAACTGTTTTGTCCCGTCGCGTCGCGTAACATTTTTTATTACCAGTATTTGTCATACATTTTTGAATGGGTTGTTCCCAATCTACATTTACTCATAACAACTGATGACCTTATGTCCCTCTACATCACCCATGGTTGATTGCCTAATGTATTACAGAATTATGGCCATTTGTTGGACTAACAATCCGGGGGTATTCATTACCTTCAGTTATAGTTCTAGTTTTACATATATATATATTATTATTTTACATATATATTATTAAATAATAATGATAATGCAATTGTTTATCATGCTCATGGTCAGTTGCTCAGTAGATACTCAGAAAGTGTCTTAAATAAATATATTTTGCAATCATCACGCATGATTAACTAAATGTAAATAATGCATCACCAAAATAAAGACCAACAACTATTTCCTTCAGCAATTCTGATTGGCTATTAGAGATAAAACTGTTTACACACAATATGGTTGGTCTAACACATCCACGAGTGTAATGGTAAGCACGACAGAACACGAAACATGGACACTTTAAGCGGATAGATACAATACCTTTTAAAATAATCTTACATAAACGCACGATCATATTTAAAAGAGTTGCATTTCAGTTTATATAATAGATAGTATAGTGAGCAAGTGTAAAACAAATAAACCTGAAAAAACATCAAGGAAGAATGCACTTGTTTATATGTAAGTAGATAAGGAAATGGAGCTTTTACAGAACACAGTCAACCAAAAACACGCATTAAAACAAACAATTATCACAAACACAACGGGTTGACAATAGGGTTACCGCCTTAACATGGTCAGTAGCAAAAAGGCCGCTGAGGGTTTAAACCAGGTTCTAGGGTGCACCAAATCTCACTGTTACTCTATCGCCATCCCAATCAAACGGCACAGTGTAAATAAAGAAATCACCGCTGCCTATATTCTCTAACACACAAGGCAGCATCAATAGGCAATATAAGTTTATATGACTATTAAAAAACAACAAAAGTGTAGAAAGCCACAAAGCAAAACCGGTTATAGGCGTATTTTATTTCGACAATAACAATACAAATATCGTTATTCAGTATAAAACATCCATTAAGTACAATAGTAAAAGCCTACACAAAAGTACACACAAACAAAAAATATTTTCATTCCTTACTTTACTTTGTTAAACGTAGTGTTTATTTACTTAACAAACTTTGTGACACATCTATTGTAGTTACATGTATGCCTTTGTAATTCTGGATTATTACACGTATACACTTATTTATTTTTGCATCTGCAACGAACGTTTTTTTTATAGGAAATTAATACGTATATGATACGAAGCAATATACTGCTTAACAGTATCAGGTTCCGTCAGGTATAATTGTGTTTATGACAATGTTCGCTCCGGATAATTTCTGTTCACTTTTTATCTATGTTTAGCCTTAGCTGGACAATGTGTCCGTCGTCCGTTCGTCGTCCGTCCGTGCGTTCGTCCGTTAACCCTTTCACGCTCTATAACTTTTATTTTGCATATGATCTTAAACTTTGCCAAAGCCTTAATATATATAATTGCTCAGGCCAGTTCGTAAACTACCAATATCTGATAATAAACATCAACGTTAAGGCCATTTATTTAATGAATATTGCTATATTTTGCATTGTCAACCTTCTACCACCTTTTGCATTTGATCTCTTTAAAACTTGACCAGTCTTTATATTGATAGAAGCTCGGAGGAGTTGAAACCCTTGCTTAAATGAACAACATGCTATATTTTGCATATTGTTATATAGATAAATATGTATGTATATATTTATATTTATGATTACTTTATTTCCAGTCATATGAAGAACAAGGTATGCCAGGAGAAAACAGGAAAGCACCAATATATACTAGTATTGCAATATAAGCTACAATTGAACAAGAGAAAGCTTTAATCGGAGGCAGATAACTCACACTCCATGTTTCATATACTCCGTATGATTGTCCTAACATATGTACATCTGTATTAGTATTGCCATGACAAATACCAGAAACACATATTTGCATCTAATAAAATAAATGTATTCAAACAACACGGAAACTCGATCTCGAACTACCAAAGTAGGTATAAATGTCAAATAGGAAATGTAGCTTGCACAGAAAACAGTCAACCAAAATCATAAACACTACCGCATTAGAATGTTCTGTGGAAAAAAGGACGCTTAGGTTTAAACCATGTGCTAGGGTGCACCAAAACATACAAATACGTAAGACGTCTTTATGAAAGCTGTCTCAATTCAATTTCCAATTTCTAGTTGTCGAGATATTGCTTCGTAAAACAATTCATGATTGCAATTGTTGTTTTTAAAGTGTAACGGTGTTATGTTAAATGCATGCTGGTAGTTGAATTGTATAACTGATTTCAAGTACAGTATGTGCATGTATTTATTTTTTTGGTGTTGTTGTTTTTAAGCAATGATTTAAGCGTGATTAACTTAGGAACGAAATAAAATCATTAATAAACAGAAAAAAGGTTTTATATAATGTACATATATGAGTGTTGTTTTGGTTTTTAAAAGACAATAAAGCAATATACTGGTTTTAGCTTCACTGAATATGATATTGCATTGTTGTAATAAACTATAAATTTTAAATAATTGCATCTAATAAAGACAATGAATCTTTAAATATTCAGAAATATTGCCATGCATAAAACGATCCGTGAAAGTATGGTAACCTAATAAATAATGTTGTTTCGTGTTCCAAAAAAATGAATATTTTATTTCATTATATCTTACATGCCCCAATAGCAAGATGTTCGTCGATATGTCCATAGGACACACAGAAAATTGCAACATTTTGACCTTTTGTTATTATAGTTATTTATGAAGGACTGTATTAAGACATTTTAGTGTTGTTTTTCTGAGGTCAAGCAGACGCTTACAGAAATATCAAATACATACACCCATCGCAGAAATACATTTCTGATCCAACAATACCTTAAAATTTTCTTCCTACGATCCCTGGCACCAAAGTGCAATTTAAATGTTCTCGTCATTTGTCTAGATATCCTGTTTACATTCCAAAAGTATGTTTCTGTTATTTTCGGCAATATGATGCAATAGAGAAACTGGGATTGAACTACTTACGTCATTATGCAGAACGTTATGACGAATTTCTTCCTCAAAAATATAACATAGAATACATGGGTATACATCGTGTATAAAATAACGTATGATTATTTCTTTGAAATTGACCAAATAAATTGTATATAATAAGATAATTCGAGTGAAAAATAAAAATGATATGTGACAAAATAATCAAAGGAACACAGCAGAAACGTTCAGTTTGTGAAATACCAAATAATTTATCAGCTATATATATATTGATATATAAAAAAATGAGTGTTCGAAAGATGTCCGTGTTTTATATTGAGTGGGGCCGCTTCAAATCTTCAAATTTTGAATTTCTTAACCACAGACTTACTTTTCTCTGTACTTATATGTTTAGGTATATATTTCACTAGATAAATATTTGACAGTTTTTGTTTATGCGCACAATATAATTACTTCCGGCTTGTGTATCATGTGAATAAAAGAAAGAACATACATACAATGGATAATGACAGAATTGAAGGAGAATGACAATAAAGGGGAAAGTAAAAAATATTTAATCTTTATATTTTTAAAGAAACGGTATCATTAACAGTACATTCTAGAATGGTTGATGCATTTTGTCCGTTTTGTCCTTTTAACTATCAAGCGTACGGTAATACTGGAATTAATTTCTTTTTAATACAGCAAGATAGTTAAAGAAAAAGCAAAAACGTTTGATAACACATATTTATTAAATAGGATTTTATAAGTTTTTCTACCTGCTTCCTTCTTTTTGAACATTGACATGGTGTTTTGTATAAATGTTTTTAATTTATTTATTTCACAGTACTGTAAAATATATCTTGTACCTATGCATTACTATTAATTAGTTTTTCTGATTTATTTTCTCATTCTTATCCCATTCAGGCAGTTGTAATTAATCCGTTATGTAGGATATTACTTGGCATAATACTTTTTTGTCATTTTATACGGTGAATTTCAATGCCGACTTCATAGGACCATTGTTTTCCTTTTTGTGGTATTAATTTGCTAATTACGTCGTTGTGTATTATATTATATTGGCAATTGAGAAAGGACTGCCATAAACCATACTGTTAATGGTTGGATACCTAGTGATACATTGCTAGTTGTATTTGTGTATAGTGTAATATGAACATTTTGCATCGTATAGTTTCCGGTTATTCTAAATAGAATTAACGTTTTACGAAACATATTAGTTTGCTTTACATGATATTGTTCTATGATGGGCAACTATGTAGCCAACTGACGTTCACTGTAGGAGGTGGAATTCAACCAATGTGAACAGGAACTGTAAGGTCGAACAACACTATACAGACGCTTACGATGTTGACTGTGATAGGTTCGGTGGACGAAGGTGGGATAATAGTTTGGAGCTCAAGTATCGTGCCACTATTCCCAGCACAGCTGAAGTGCCATGTATGAGCCAACATAACGTCACATTTCAATAGAACAATGCCAGTCTGTTCACGCTGCTCGTAGAGGAAAACGATATAGACGTTGTGCCATGGCCTCCGCACAGTGCGGAGTTGTCGCATATCGTGCATTTATGGGACATTATTGATAGGTGCGAAGTCCATATCCACCGGAAAACTACAAACAACTAAAGCAAGTCTTACTGGATGAGTGGGACAATATTCATATTACAAAAAAAAGCCAATGCCCACAATGGTCATATAAAAGTAATTATGTTAGTGAACATTTGCTATACCACGTGTTGCATCAATCTCATTTAACACAACCTTGAACTTTTCACATTGAGGCTATTTCATAACAATATTCTTATATTTATTGCTTTAAATCAATTATGGGTATTTATTTCTATTTGAATATACATATTATTATTTTTTTTTTCCTATGTGAATGAAATACCTAAATAAACATACCAATTGCAATACTTCTGCGTGTTATTATATATGAATATACAGTACAAATGCCTAAAATCAAAACTAAATAGTTCGTACTCAATGACTTAGAAGATGCCAAAGGAACACAATAATAAACAGTTGAGGGCAGGGCAAAAAGAGATTGAAGAAAGACAAACATTAAACGATACCTTCCTTTTTGAATTAAAATGTGTCATCGCAAAATCAAAATGTTTTATTGACGAATTGTAAATTTTCAAACACTAAACATGCACTGTACTGCAAGATGACCAGGCTATAACTTAGCTTAATACAATTTGAAAGAATTTGTTCATGACAGAGGATTTTACGGAGTGTGTTTATCCCTTCAGGTTACAATAGTACTTGTGGCAGAGTTTTACAGAATTTTACAAGCTGATCAGGGTTAACATTATGACAGTTTGCAAACGTTAAGGTGTTCCAACGTTTATGGTAACGGTACCCCAGATGGAGCTGCTTTTCAGTTGTTATTATTAGGGTACGAATGTTAAAGGTTTTTCAATCGACTACAATCTCTAGAAAATCATAGGAAAGATTATACGGATACAATCTCGGAATAAAGTTTGTACCGCAATCGATATTATTTCTTTTACAAACTGTACCATAAGTTTACCATTACAAATGGACCCTATCAGTACACATCAATATACTTCTTTTTACTATACTTTGCTTCCGCCTGTCACCATATTTACTGAGCTACCATTGTTTCTGAATAATTTAATACTGTATCTGTTAAGAATATAATAATATAATACGCATGAAAAAGCACATTTGATATGGAAGAAATGTACCTTCCCCGTTATGTACGATACCATTTGGTTTAATGTCGATCATAAACCCATCTGAACACTCCGTCGTATGCAGACCATTATGGTTGTATGCCTGTACAACACCATAGTACCAAGTATTTTCAGCAAAATCCAGTCCAGTAATATTAAAATGTGTCACTGCAGGAGAAATGTCCTTATTAAGCACGTGGGTGTCATGACCTAGTTTAGCTGATAACGTGTTAATGCATATATTTCTTACAGAATACTTCAAACAAACAATACAATTTGATAGAAATTCAATAAAACTGCAAATATATTGACGTTGTTGTTGCTGTTTTGTATGTAAAGCAACGTAAAACTGAGTAAGTCTCATCCACACATTATATGTAGGTAAGAGTAGCAGAAGAGAGAGGGGAAGGACGTACAGCAATTCAGAAAATTGCCCTGCTCTTGCTATCGAATAGATTCATATGGTTCTTTAACGTGCTCAGTGGACAGGCTACGATTTCAAGACCACTTTGCTATCCACCGGGTCACGTTAGCAGGCAAACAATTGAAAAAAAATCAATGAAAACTAATATAACACTCGATATTTCAACGGTGTTAAAGAGAAAGTTGTAGTTTAAACTGTAGTTTATTAAAGATGAAAAAACACCCACCTCCTGGAGTTGTACTAATATACAGGTGATACTTTAATAAACTGCTTTCTGTGTTTTCAAACTTTCCTTTCCAATTGATTTCAACCAGCATGTTTTTGTCGAAAAAGTCTTTATCTTTCTCATCACCATGATCACCGGCCTTTGTTTCTTTAATCTTATGTCAGTTAAACAGAATAAAACAATTAAATAAAACACATATACAATACAAATAATGAATTCATAATGATACAACTGCAATCATCACGATCAGGCTTCAAACAACTTACATCACACTTCAAATGTGCCTACCTCTATCACGGGATTCCTATAGTCTTTGATTAAAACGTATGTGTACATATCGCCCCAGTAGTGCTAAAAGGTGACAAGTGACATATTTGGTTATTTTGAGTTTTTCATGTACTTTATCATGTCAAAAATAAATCTAAGTCATAACCCTTTTCATTAATTAATAATTAAGTAGTGATATTTTCTCCCTTTGACAAACAACCAAATGTAATCATGCTAAAAGGTGCTAAATGCAGCCATGTTTGTGCTAAAAGGTGCTATTTACCTCATGACACCTTCTTGCATCAACTGCATTTTTAGAAATTTAGAAAAAAATACAGCAAGAAGGTGCCAAGTGACATATTGCTCCTTTTAGCACCCTTGGAATATCATATATACAGCTATGTAATGGAAGCAAAAACGTGCAATATGACAAATGACACCTGAATGATCGTTAATGGAATGTTAATTTAACTCACTGTTTAGGATTAGATGTTGTTGATATGTATAAAATCAAGGTACAACCTTAATCTAGTGCAATAAACACTCATGTTTTCAACGTTCAGAACCATAACAGAACCAGATATACATAACAAATCGAGGTAAGAAAAATCTATGAAACTATCAAATTAGTTGTCAGTACATGAATACCAGTATCAACTCCTAATACATCCACAACTTCACTTTAAGTAGGAGCATATTCTACTGCTGGTGAAAATGAAAATATTAATAACTAAAACATGAGCAATATTTAATGATACAATTCCCCGATGTACAACTCCATACAAAAGGGTTAACTTAAAATAACAAAAATAGTCCTTCTCAGAGAACATGTTTGTACAGATTTTTTTTTATATCAGAAACTTAGACAGTAAATTGTAAGAAAAACTATACAGTATACATTAATGAAGCAACAGCACGGGGCTCCAAACAAAACAATTACATACAGCATGAACAATGCGCATGAACAAAAGAGTCCCATAATGCAAAGAAGCAATAAACAAAAGAGTTATTTCACAAACTTTTAGACAATCTACTTGTGGAAATGTGTTTGTACAAACTACAATGTATCATTCTTCAAACTGAAAACAGCGTCTCCTTGGCTGAGGGGTTAATGACGTTGCATTATAAACCTTATCACCTCACCGCTGCGGGTTCGAATCCCACTGGGAGTTCGACTATATTTAACTACCGTTCATGAACAGTCTCAATCAAACCGAGACTGCAATATTTCGTATATGTCGTGTTCGGCCGTTTCCGAAGGTCCACTCTCATACTCTTTTGTAAGTGAGGAAGTGTCGATTCTTTCGGACAGCGGGAGGTGTACAGCACTGGTTCTACCCACAAAATATCGACCGTCATATATAACCTAACATGTGTTGAAAATGGCGTAAAACACCATACAAACAAAATCCAACTGAAAAAGGACCAATTTTCCATTTGCGCAACTTTCATTTAAAAGAGTGGCCGGGATATGGATGAAAATAAGAAAACTGCTATAACGAACATCAGGAATGAAACGTTATAGTAAGAAAAGAGAAAGAGATAAGGTTAAGGAAGATCCCACCAAATACATAGCAACATTACATTTACTAGCAATGATCACTAAACCATGTTCACTAGTAAGCGAATTGTATTATTCCAGAAAATTGTATGGTTATATAATATAATTGTAGTATATTCCAAATGAAAATATATTAATCTATTCATTATACATAATTTGCTCATTCCAATTGTGTTGTCATTACTTAAATTAATGATATACTAATTAAGTGACAAACACGTAGTCTGTCTTTTATGGGACAAGACTAAGGGCTTTAGAGGATCTTGTGAAATATCCACAAGCTTATTTATAAAAACAATTTCTGTATGTTCATCTTAAGATATGATGAAATAAATAACATCATGCAAATAACTGTGGTGAGCAGAATTGGACCCACTCTATATTCATGTATACCATATCTAAACAACACGACTTAGAAATGATCAATCACAAATTATTGCTATTGGGTCACTCTCATATAGCTAGACATTGGAATTCTCTTTTTGTCGGGCAGTAAAATGCATTTAGTGCCATTAAGATATGACCATATTTTAGCTTGGAAGCAGTTGCTCAAAACATAGCGGCCAAACGTAAAGGTGTCAAATTCAGAAGATTATGTAAATTGGCTGCTTGTTCAATGTATCAAAGTTAAACAGCAGTCAAGAAAATCTCTGTGAATGACAGCTTTTCAAAATTCACTTTTCTGGTCACTAACATACAACCTTTCAGTCAACCGAAAGAAAGCTCAAATAACTCAATAGCCAGCTGCTACGAAATAAAACTGCAGTTATCAGTACCAACAAAGAATGACCTCGTTAAATTGTGCACAGAATGAATATTTCCACAAGAATTCTGGAAACCATGAAAGACAGTATTCCAATTCCTGACTAGGACAGCCAGTACAAAACAGAATATTTTGAAACATGTGTAGTATGTGTTGAATTTGTTTAATGTCAAATGGATTAAACAAGTGTAATATAAATACCTATTATTATTTCAAAATGGAATTGTAGATTTGTATGTGTTTTATTCTTAGCAAAACGGTTTTCTGAAAACTGCAACTCAGCTTTCTGCAAGTGATTGACTTAGCTTTTGTATTGAGTAAATGCACCATATTAATACTTTGATTTTGTATTGAGTAAACGTACCATATGACACAATATATGCTGGAAATCTTAATATTGATCCATGCCAGAAGGAGCCCAATTCCATTTGAATCCTTTTGGTTTTTAAAATTGTATCCTTTGGTGCTACCAATACCATGTATACCAAGTATAGCCACATTTCATTTAAAGACCTGTTTCCCAACGCTAAATGATCATTGAAAAGGCATGGAAAGCTTGCTAATTTACGATACGCTCAGGTATATAAACCGAGGCCCCATTTAATTTTTCTCTTTGAAAAACTTTGGTATATTGAACAGCATCTAGGTTATAGCAGTATATAATACTTCCAACTTCATTTCTTTCTTTGAAGACAACAATGCAAATTAACAAGTAAGCTGTACTAAATACAAAGCTTCTTTGATAATTCATTGTTATTAGAACAAAAAAAAAAAAAACTCAAAACACACATACAAAAACTGTATTGGGAGGGCCGCATCAATTGAAACAACATTTTCTCATGCACTTGTTTGTCTAACAGTGATTTACAGTAACCTATACAAATCCTCGCCCCCACCCAACCACCCTAAATGCAATAGGCTGGAAACAGATCCTTAAGTACTTGTTATTTAGCACATCTGACAATGTATTACCAAAACTCATCCGTCTTCCTTGAATCACTATCGACTTTAGAGGCGTAGAGAATATTAACACACCCGGACTCTTGAAGACGGCGTAAATGTTTCTGTCATACCATGCACGTACGAAAAAGGAGTAATTATGCTTTTCTTGGAGTAGATGACCTACAAAGCAAATATTTAAGACTTAACCTATATTTGTCAATATAAGTTAACGTTGTTCAATATTTAAAAGGTATATATAATTGTAGCAGCATTAACAATTATGCTGCGTGACAATACAAACAACTACATTGTCTTCTTGAATGGCTATGATGGTAAGGGTCTGCTTTGTTGTTCCAATTAGCAATTGAATTTCTGAACATTGACAAAAAACAAGCTGATTCACACAGTATACGTCGTCGCTTTGTGATGTAAATCTATCTTTCAAGACAGGTACTTCTAATATGTGTTTTGCTTTATTTCTGTTAACGGTGAAATGCAAGTCCTTAGGAGTGTCTCTTATCGTCTTTGTATAGGTGCGTGGAAAAGAAACGCTACGCATTGCTATGCCATCAACAAATAAACAACAGATACAAATTATACTAGTCTTGTCAATTAATATTACTTATATAAATTATACTTCTAAAGCGCTTATCATGCTTCTTACTAATACGAGTTATCAACTCACTTGATGGAAGAGATATCACCCATGACGTTTTGTGTCCAGCGTCGTGCCAAACTCGCGAGTTCGCCTCATCAAATATGCCCTTTGGACTGTCGTGTATATTCTAGCCGACGCTCGTTTCAAAACTTTTTAAGAACATAATTGTTTAGTATTTTAATCGACGTTCATACTGTAAATGTTATATTCTAGTACGTGATTTTCAAGGACAGTTATGCATTTAGTAGGTAGATGCTTTGAATTTATTCAAATGTATCAGCTTATATCTGTCACATTTTTAATGGAGTCAGTAAATATAAATAAATATAATAAAATATAAATAATAACACCTGCTCTTTAAATTCATATAAAAGTATATACCACATAGGTTTCATTCCCTTTGTTGTCAAATATGTCCATTAAGCAGCCATCATAGAGTTAAGTGGCGAATGTTAACATGTGAGAAGTGTATTATCTTCAGGAAATGTAAGATCTATGTAATCTTCGACATTTACTATGTCTATTGGGTTCGCTGTAAATAAATAAATTTTGTTTTTTATTTCTTCGTAGAAAGAACACTGTGCTTTATTGTAATGAAAACTCAACGTCAGTCAAATTATTTGTTCTTTTCCAGTCATATTGATATATAGACTCGAATTTTATTTTGGTATTAGTGTAATATTGACAAATATATGTATGCAAAGTAGGTACATGTATAAAAATGAGAGAACTGGTATTATAGAAATCACCGCACCCAAACGCAATGAAATCCGCACTGTACCACAAACAGAGAGCAAATTAACTACACAATGAAAAAGACAATACACATCAGAAAGACTGGTGAATACAGAATGACCGACTTGGAACGGTCAGTAGGCAATATGGTCTTCTGGTTAGCTTAAACCACTTTTAAGTGTACACTTCCTCGCTATTATCCTCTCTTAAACGCTCAGATTGAAAGTACAGTGCAAATAAAAGCACATAACATCAAAAGGAAATCTCTAACAATAAAGTCCACATGAGAAATTAGTAAATATATATATACAAACATAATTAGAAACATCTCCGAATGTATCCAGAATTGTACTGAACAACCACAGCAATTGCAGACCAAGAGAAAACCAACCTATTGTACGACCAGAAAACCCAAGGACGAAGATTCATGCAACCACATCTCCTTTCAGAGTTTCAGAATGTGCAATCATGGAGTCCCACGAGGTTGTCCAGTCATCGCACAAGATAAACGTTAAGTGTAGTGACTGACTGTAGAGGGTTCAACCACCAAACATGATGTGCGCTGTAATAATAAAAGGTCGTATCTTTTTCTGACGAACTTCCTGATTAATCTTTTAATGTATTCAGGAAACCCTCCAGATCCCTTTTACTTTCGAAGTTTATAGACCACATCTCCATAAAATAAGGGTTGAGATATTCCTAGTCGCAGAAGTGTTTTAAGGTCCGTATTAAACTTCTCCAGTAGGTTTACGTTGCGGCGGTAGAATTTTGAGAAAGATCTACGTAGTTTGTGATAACGAAAACCCTGCTGAAGTATTTTACTTGTAATAACTTGATTTCGATCTTTGAAGTCTATAACGTCATTACAAGCTAGAGATATGAAGATCAAGGAATTCTGCTTCAGTATCCGAACTGTTGGCTTTATTCAACGTGAGCTCTGGTGGATAAATGTAACCATATGAGCAAGGAAATTATCAATATTGAGTATGTCATCTAGATACCGAGATGTATTATTAACTTCACGCTAGCTTTTGACAAACTCAACGTAAAATCTCTTTAATAGCAGTAAAAATCAAAATCTGCGACAAGTGGCGCACAGTTACTACCCATGAGTAAGAATTATTTAGGGATTGAAAACGTTATACGACATGATTATAAAAAGAAACAAGCGTTGGTTAAGTGGAAGGGTTATAATGATGATTTTAATAGTTGGGTTATATTTAAAGACAAGAAAATAACAGTCCTACAACTGTGTCATATTCATTTACCGTTAGAACGAACATTCAGTAGATCGAGTCACACAACCTATTTTCACGAGGTGTAGTTTGTATTTGTCATAAGCTAGATCATTATAGAAAAGTCTAGAACACCATATACCGGTCTGTACCGGAATAAACTAAGACATTCTAGAACAATCTATTGCGTAATATTGGAAATTATGCTAGTCATATGGCATTTTCAGTAAGGTTTTTTCAATTGCTCACAACGGTTATTCAGTTTAAATGGATATTTTACAGGATATAAAATGTACGTAATATATTATTTAGTTTTATCTTACATTAACAAACATGTAGGGTATGTATCCTAAATAAATAATGTATTAGTGTTTAAAGAAACTCTAGCCAGGTGTTCAAGTTATATAATAATATATATAATTATGCTGATTAAAAGATAGAATATCCATGATTAAATAAATGCAATTGAATTATTAGTTGGTAACTTTTAATTCAACGCCTAGTTTTGTGGTTAAAACTGTTTATCTCTAGAGTTTGAATCTTAAATATGTAAGTCATATTGTAATATGTATGCATCGTCGTCAGTAGATTTCAAAATAGTGTACATATGTTGTAAAATTGGGCTTTTGATTGCGGTATAGCTATTTTAATAATTTTTATGTATTAGTATTAAACTTTTTTCTTTCAGGGACTATGTCATGCTATCAGGTCTTTATGCTGATACATGTATCATAAATCTGACAGAAAATTGAAAAGATCACAAAGATGATATGTGCTCAAACTGGGTATACACTTTTTATGGGCAATACTATGACAACAATAAATACTGAAAAACGGATCCGTGGAAGTAATAAGCAAAAACAACAGATAAAAGTAGCAGACTCGGTTGTATTGAGTCTGTTCAAGAGAGGTAATATAAAGTGCAACACGTCTCACGCCTCCTAGCACCGGCTCAAGCGAAACTGGTATAAATTCGTCTTTAAATTTGTTCTTTGTCTGTAGAGCGCATTTGTGGTCGTCCTTGAATGCTGCTTTTCCTGTTCGAATTTTATATCTATATTTATCGAACCAGAAACAGTACAAGAAGCACCCTAAAGGAAGAGATTCTTGAAACTTATGGCCAATGACAAACAGATGAAAATTTCAATTTGGATATATCGACAGAAGTAACTTGTTTAAAAGGCAGGCGGCAACTGGATAATTTAATTAAAAAAAAACAGCAAAATCAAATCATTCATTGTGTTTATCATAAAGGCAAAATAATCAAACAGTTAAAAACTTCTATCCCGAAAGGATACAAGCTCGGGACGTACCTACACTCCAGTGGGATAAACTATCCTGATTCATATTGCTGGATCAGCTGATTTTAATACACAATATGATAGAAAAACACCAACAATTTTTGAAATATTGTTTAAATGTTAGGACGCTTATTAAACAACAAAAACTAATTGAGGAAGCGTGTGTTTTACTTGGGTGGTAAATTCGTGTACTCTTCAAGCATAGTCTATTTTTAAACGTTTACAATTTAAACGTTTATTTTAAGATTGTTGGATTTCAACAATTGCTGTTTTAGATTGGATTTCTGCAATTGTTGTTTAAATTTTAGGTTTTCATATTCTATTTCTAAACGTTTACAAAGAGAATTTTTATTTCAAAATTTTTGATTTCTACAATTGTTATTTTAAGAATTATGGGTTTTCATATTCTATTTTTAAACGCTTACAGTGTTTATTTTTGAATATTGTTGAAATACACATATTATATAGTATTATTAGATATAATGAACACAACAGTATAGAACGGATTTGCAAGAAACGTAAAAACTTAATAGACATATATAGAAAGAAAAAAATAATGGCAAACAAGCAAGTCCAAGTAGAATATGAGGTAGTTCGTGATGATTGCATGAGCACCAGGGAAAGCCAAGTCAATAAGCAAAAAGGATTGCTCGTTGGAATGGACAAGTATCAACGAGCGCTGCATATAAACTGGGAAGAGCTTCTTAATACACATAAATACAAGACAGCGAAATGTAAAAAAATAAATAGTCCATGATAAGATATGATATGTATAGCGATGACAAAGACTACTGTCCGGTTCTGTTTGACTTTGCTTGATTATTCAAAAAAATAATTATAAAAGGAGACTAGATTAAAATAATCTAGCCTATAGTATAGACAAAACATTATTTTTTGTTGAATTATTACACCGGATTGGTGAGTAGTATAGATAAAGAGGGTATCATGATAGTTTTCCACGAGCGGGGCAATCTAGCAGTTTATATAGTTCTAGGGGTGTCTGGTAGCAAGTATGACATCGCCATTTGGCGTTTGCATGTTTGCATTAAGGACAGCTTTAGACAACTTGATAATTGATTGTTTACCCGTTGCCAGGGGAAAACTGTCCTGGTACCCTCATTATCTATACTACTCAGGTGGTATATATGGTAGCACCGTAAGTGTAAAACAATCAAAGCGGAATTGGGCGGGCTTATACAATAATTCATAACTTGTCGAATCAATTCACAAAAGGTAAGCATTACATGTTTCATGTTTGTTGAAACAATCGACGGTGATTTATTTGTATAGTATTTAGTTATTGTGTATTGACTGTGTGCATAATTCCTCAATTGTTATTCACTTTTTTCTTCACAAAGGAATACAGCATGGAAGTGATTTTAAACAATTTTAAAATATGATCATTCGTGTTTAAGTTGTGTAATGTTTATATCGCATACTATAATGACTTCCTGTACCTAATTATTGAGCATGTATCGTTTAACAATAATGTTATTAGTTTACAAACTGCTTTTTATCGATCAACTGAAATTAATCAATATATACTGCATATTATATTCTCCGACTGATATGCGAAGGAAATGGAAAGTATATATTTTTGCAAACTATGACACTTTTGCACGTTGACTTCGGCAACTGACAATATTTTGGACGTCGCCAACTTTGTACGGTTATTTATATGCAACTGTTGGTGTTGACATCATTGTTAATGCGCGTGACTTTTATCTTACCCTAAAGTAAGATCATATTTACCAGTGGGGCGTCCGTGGCCGAGTGGTTTGAGTCTCTGACGTGAAGTCACTTGCCCCTCACCGCTGTACGTTCTACCCCTCGTGAATCTAGGAATCTGTAAATGAGGAGCTATTCAGATGGTTTGGGAATCGTCGGTGGTTCTACCCAGGTGCCCGCCCATGCAAGAAAATTGCCCGGTGGGGCACCTGGGGTCTTTTTTGTCAATGGAGCTGGAAAGTCGCCATATGACAGCTGTTGGTGCGATTATAAAGTCCAGTTCAATTCAAGTCATATGTGCCAGCACTCATGTTAAACGGTATACAAAAAAATAGTTATGCGGACATAGATAATATTTATGCTGACATAGACAATAGATATGCGGAGATAGGAAATAGTTATTGGGACATAGACAATAGTTATGCGGACATAGGAAATAGTTATGCGGACATAGAACATAGTTATGCGGACATAGATAATAGTTATGCGGACATAGGAATAGTTATTGGGACACAGACACTAGTTATGCGGACATAGACGATAATTATTTGGACATATACAATAGATACGCGGACATAGAACGTAATTATGCGGTTAAGGATAATAGTTACGCGGACATAGACAATAGTTATGGGACATAGATAATAGTTATGCGGACATATATACTATTTATGTGGACATAGAACACAGATATGCTGACTAGGATTCTGCATCTGACATAGACAGTAAATACCTTGTATTAATTGTTTCATAAAAGTATTATATAATTTCAAAATAAATACGTTGGTACGCATACCCACGATGAAGAAATTCAGTGATATCTTCCCAAATGTTGAGTTATAGCTTATAAACGAGGTTGGTAAAAATAGAAGAGTAAAAAACAGCCGCCGTTTTTTTTTTGCCGCGCCGGTTTTTGGCAAAAACAGCAAGTAATTCCGAATGAGCTAGGGCACTTTCGACTATATCATATGAAAGCACATATCAAATGATAGTAAAATTATATTCTATTTCATTGTTGACACTTTAATTTTTCCGAGAAATTTGACGCGAAGTTGACCTTTCACATGGGAAAAGCCTATTTTCCCATGGGAAAAGCTTTTTTCCCATGGGAAATGGTCTTTCCCATGGGACAATATATTCCCATGGGAAATGATTTGGGCTGTTTTCCCATGGGAAAAACAAAAAGTATTTATCTTTCAATATAATGTCAAAATAGTATGCGGCTTTCATATTTAGGGTCTATGACGAAGTTTTACAGCGATAAGAGCACTTTGATATTTTCCCATGGGAATATTTTCCCAATATTGTAATTTGGGAAAATTTTCCCATGGGAAAATGAGTTATTTCTTTATAGCTAAAACAACATTTCAAAGCCTGGAAACATCTTCTGTTGCAGTGTTGACAATTAAATATGCCCTTATGTTTATAATTTAAAGAAATAAAAACTTTCCCAAAATAAAATGGGAAAATTCTCCCAAATTCTTTTTGGGAAAATTTTCCCAAATGTTATCGGGAAAATTTTCCCAAAATGTTTTGGGAAAATTCTCCCATTTTCTGACTGGGAAATTTCTCTAAATATTTTTTAAGGAAATGAAAAAGAAAAAAATCTTCCAAGTAAGTATTAGTCAAAATATCAAATCAAAAAAACAACAAAAAACAACAAAAAAACCAGTTTGTTTAAGATTGAATATTTTAACTCAGATCTGATTTTAACTTAGCATCTCAGATTCAGATTTGAGAATGATGTGTTGCCTTGCGATTAGTCCTTTACATAGTAATGTGACTCGTGCATAGCCTGACAGTTATTGATACTGCACTGTTTTTTCCCATGGCCTGTTTTCCTACATACCATTGAGCTCGACCTTAAGTGAGGAAGTGTCGATTGTTACGGATGGCGGGAGGTGTAAAGTACTGGTTCTACCCAGGAAAAGTATGGGTGGTCTGCCTCCACCACAAAGAAGTCATATATAACATTGCGTGTATTGAAAAGGACGTAAAACACCACACAAACAAACTACATTGTTTCAGAAAAATATTTCATTTGTTTTCATTCATTTTATATCCTTACACTATGATGCATTGATCAAGGCAATGTCAAATGCCCTAAACGTTGACCTTCTAGCCCAAACATGAATAGAAGTCATTGTTTTAATAGGGGTACTATTTCCGTAAAGTTCCATGATTGTATATCTAACAGTGACAAATTACAGTGGAAGGAGTGTTTCTCAGAACTGGGTCATTGTCAGGTTAATGTGACCTTGATGATCAACTGATCCCAAAAGCAATAGGCTTCCACCTATCTTAAAGGGCAATATACCAACAAAGTTTTATATGGTGTTGTGCTTTCAGAGTTATCTCGCAGAATGCATATTTTATTAAGATCATTGCAACCTTTTAACCCAAAAACAAAAGGTTCCAACGCTCGCCAAGGGACAATTTATCTATTAACGTTTCATGAATGTGGGTGTCATGGTTTTGAAGTTATCACACAATATGTATTTCCATATAAGGGATGGCAATCTTGACACTTGTCCTACCAAGCGTAGATAATAACATGTTTCCTCTCCTCAAGGGCAATGTACCTATGAAAATTCATGAGCGTTATGGTTTCAAAGTTATCATGCAGCATGCTTATTGTCGGACGAATTGAATTGGGTTTAAGACGCACCAACACATGAAAGGTTATATGTCGCCTAAAAGGAATGAACGTGCAAGGCTCATCCTCCATCTACATCAAGATAAAATATGGTGAATGGCAAGATAGAACCACGTTTCCAAGTCTGCATATGCGGTGTCATGATAAAGACCTTAAATAACCCCATACCATGTACTCTTTTTCAAACGGGCGCATAAAAACGTGTTGTCGAAACAGATCTACAAACAAGAGGCCCAAGAGGGCCTGTATCGCTCGACTGGCTCTGTGGAGTCTGTGATATGCGCAACTAGGCTTGATACTGATCATACTTGCCAAGTTCACTGAAATCCAGTCAGGAGTTTGGGAAGACTAGTCTGGACAAAGTTTGTGTATAAGGGGCAATAATTGTCAAAAATCATTCAACAAAAACATGGTGATGATATGTGCAACTAGGCTTGCTACTGCTCATCACTGCCAAGTTTCGTTGAAATCCAGTCCAGCATTCAGGAGAACTAGCATGTACAATGTTAGTGTATTCAAACCTTTAAAGCGCCATAACTCCGCAAAAGATCATTCAAGCGGAACACGGCGACGGCATGCACAACTAGGTCAGGTACTGATTATCCCTGCAAAGTTCCACTGATATCCAAACTGGGGATCAGGAGAACTAGTCCGGACAATATGTGTGTATTAAAGCCTTTAAAGGGCCAAAAATCTTTCAACAAAAATACAGCTATGACATGCATAAGTAGGCTTGGTACTGATCACCTCTGCAAAGTTTTGTTGATTTTCGGTCAGGGGTTCATGAAATATGGTCCGGACAAATTGTGTTTTACCCCTGTCAAAAAACATTCAACCGGAATGCGTGGACGATATGCATGACCATATTTGGTACTGATCAGCCATGCAGTTCATTAAAATTTAGCCAAACGAAGGACCTATCTTCTTAATGTGGCAAAATACAGCATGTATAACTAAATCAAGGGGCATAACTCTGGTGTTACTAATCCGATTTTGATGTGTACCTTCTTTGAGGCTTTCTAGGCTATTGCTTTTTTTGTATTTATATATACACGAGCATCTTTGTGTTTCACTTACAGATTTCATTGCTACTAACGATCTATGCAAATTTGGTAAAGATCAAATAATAAAAGAAGGTGATACGAGTGTTCACAAGTCACAATATGGCATTTTTTTAGCAAAAACAAGGGCCAAAACTCAAGTGTATATGGTCCGATCTGGCTGGTTTTTAAGCTTGTCTGATCTTTTGTTGATATTAACGAGCTGTGTTAGTTTGGTACAGATCAAATAATAAATGAAAGTGCTAGTGTTAACTAGGCAGAAAATCACTTTTCAACAAAACAAGGGCCACAACTCTGGTGTTACAAATCTGATCTGGCTGGTTTTCGTACAGATCTGAGCTTTCATTGATATAAATACACTGGCAAAGTTTTGTAAAGGTCAAATACAAAATGCAGGTACCAGAGTGTAAACAAGACTTAATTTGGCACTTTTTAGCAAAACAAGGGCCATAACTCTGGTGTTACTGATCCGATCTGGCTGAGCTTCCATTGATATAAAGATCAAATACAAAATGAAGGCGCTAGAGTGTAAATAAGGCTTAATATGGCATTTTTCAGCAAAATCAAGGGCCATAACTCTGGTGTTACTAATCTGATCTTGCTGGTTCTCGAACAAATCCAAGCTTTTATTGATATAAAGACACTGGCAGAGTTTCGTAAACATCCGAGTAATAATGAAGTCCCTATCGTGTAAACAAGACAAAAGTTAATGGAAGACAGACAACTCGCTATCCCATAATCTCTGCTGGCCATCGGTCAGTAGAGCTAAAAATTATAACCAAATCTCTGCTGGCCTTCGGTCAGTAGAGCTAAAAATTATAACCATTTTGGTAGAAATCTTAGTATATTGGGCGTATTAAATATACAACATTGATGCAAAATGTATAACATCATATGATATAAGTAATCATTTCATTTACAACACAATAATTCATGCAAAATTGAATGTGCCTTGAGGGTGCATGAGCTTTCGTCCCTCGGGTTTTCTGGTCGTAGAGAGATTGGTTTTCTCTTTAACTACAACTACTATGGTTGTTCATTACGATTCTGATTATTTTGTATGTGTTTCTTTAGTAAGTTTCTCCAGATGTGAACTTTATTGTTAGAGAATTCCTTTTGATGGGATGTAGTTTTGTTTACACTGTCTTATCTATTTGGGCGCTGAGGACAGGATAATAGCGAGGATTGTGCGCATATAAAATCGATTCAAGCTAACCAGTAGACCTGATTGCCTACTGACCGTTCCAAGTCGGTAACCCTGTCTTCACCACTCTTTCTCTTGGTTTTTGTCTCTTTCTTTGTATTATCAAGTACAGTGCGGACCTATGATGCCATTGCGTTCGGACGCTAAGGTTTCTATAGGACCCTATATCTCATTTTTGATACATAATAAACACTAGAATATGCTAAAAATATGATTGTTTTACTCAAATGATTTTGGTTTCACTTACAACATAAGTCAATACTGTTAATGTTGCTGTTGTCACATTCTTTGATTTCACTCACTGTCAAAATTATCCTCGATCTTATTGAAGCAAACTCTTAAAAGGGTAAACTCAAGTGTGGTCTAGGAAAAATCGCACTGAATATGATATGCAACACAATCTATATCAACCTTCTTATCAAATTGTGCGAAAAGCAAATTGTGTGAAAAGCGAAAAGAGTTCACTGAATTAATCATATATATTACTAGTCAAAATTTGCCCGTTTCTACATTATCATCGCAGTTAATCTCCATAACATACGAGTCAATTTTGCTGATTGTAAAACTGATCAAACATCTAATTGTAACAAAGCTGGTAAGACAGATTGTCTCCTGGATAATCATGTTTCTTAACATTAATTAAAGTGCATTTTTACATTTTACCAATGACCGCTTGCAGACTTCCATAATCAATCACCATAATCGGATGTCTAAGTAACAGATGATCAGTGAGTTACAACTGATTAATCATTACAACGCATAAACTTTGGCAATTCAGCTAAGAAGATCACTTGAAACAAATAATAATTATCTTAGTTCACACTGGTTTTGATTTTTGATTGATCTATGCTGCTTTCAGCTGAACCGTACCATTAATGTTTGACGGTGCACTTGGTTTTATCTGTTTTTCATTCCATTGTTTATGTGCTCATACATGGCTATAATACAACTTATGAAATATGCGAAAGCTGCGTCTTTTTCCTCAGTATCTCATGTCTGTAACTTGGTTGAAAAACCTCCAGCCTCTATGTGTTTGGAACATCTCAAGGCCCTGCTGTTGGATTATTTTACATCTCCATGGGGTTGAAATATCTCAGGCCTATATCTGTTGTAATATGTTTTGTATCCATGTGGTAGAAATATCTTAGATCTATGTGGTTAAAATATCTGAATCTGAAGCATCTGTGGTTGAAATATATATTGTCATCATGCAGTTAGAACATTTTTTTTTTTTTTGGTCTCTGCATGGTAGAAATATCTCAGGTCATTCAGTATGTTGTTGAAGTATCTTAAAGTGGTTGAAATATCTTAGATCTCCTTTTGGTTGAAGTCTATCAGGTCTCTATTGGTTGATATATCTCTTATGTGGCTGACATATGTTACAATTTTATGCTGTTGAAATATTTCACGTCTTTATGCCATTGGAAGGTCTCGTATTTCTATGTAGTTGGAAAGGCTCGTGTCTGTATGTGGTTGAACTATCTCTTGTCTATTTTCAATTGGAATATTTTCAGTCTCTCAATGTTCAAGTGGTTGGAATATTGTATAGGTTTCAGCATTGAGAATATAGTATGACTCGATGTTGCTGGAATATCTATCTGTCACTGGAGTACATTGAGTGAACCTGAAATTAAATATAATTTATATAAATAAATTAAAGTTCTTGTTAAGTTACAAAAATATTAAGATGACGACATCGCAAGGTTGTTCTACTGGTTAACAGTTTCGAGAAAGTGACATATATACATGTATTATTTTCCTCTATTCCTGTTTATTCAGTATGATCAAAACTTAGTATAGTAGACCATTTTTTACCATTCTGGGCATATAAACGCAATGATGAATTGGTGCTAGGCCTTAGGCTTTATTTTACACTCTCATCTTAGTATAATTTTGATTAATTTTCGATAATTCATGATAGATCATCTTAAAACAAGAGGCCCAAGAGGGCCTGTGAACGCTCTACTGGCTAATCATAAAGTTTATGTATAATATCATTCAACCGAAACTTGGCGATGATATACGCAACTAGTCTTGGTAATGATCATCCCTGCCAAGCTTTGCTGAAATCCAACCAGAGGTTCAGGAGAACTAGTCCGGACAATAATTGTGTATTAAAACCTTTAAAGGGCTACAACTCTGCAAAAAATCATTCAACCGGAACACGGCGATGATTTGCACAACTAGACCTGGAACTGATCATCCCTAAAAAGTTTCGTTTAATTCCAGCCAGGGGTTCAGGAGAACTAGTCTGGACAAAGTTTGTATATTAAAACCTTTGAAGGGACGTAACTCAGCCAAAATCATTCAACCGGAACTCGGTGACGATTTGTACAACTAGGCTTGGTACTGATCATCCCCGAAATGTTTCACTGAAATCGGCCCAAATGAAGGCTCTTTCGTCTTAATGAGACCAAAATATAGCACATTTTAGAAAATCCTGTGTAAATGGTCTAATCTGGCTGTTTTTCAAATTTGTCAGAGCTTATATTGATATTAACAATCTGGTAAAGTTTGAAAATGAAGATGAAAAATGAAGGCCTATCATCTTAACAAGTATATAGCATTTTTAAATAAATCAAGGGCCATAACTCTGCTGTTACGGGTCCGATCTGGCTGGTTAAAGAAATAACAAAAAAAAAAAAAAAAAATTAAACAAGAGGCCCAAGAGGGCCTGTGGACGCTCTACTGGCTAATATGGCTCTTATGACATCAATGAAGCAAGTGACTATCGTCTTAAAGAGGCAAAATATAGCATTTTTAACTATATCAAGAGCCATAACTCCGCCATTACTGGTCCGATCTGGCTGGTTTTCCAAGTTGGCCAGTAGAGATAATAAAATTTAAAAAAAAAAAACTAAAAAAAAATAATACAAAAAAAATAATATCAAAATGAAAAAAAAAAAAAAAAAAAAAAAAAAAAAAAAAAAATCAAAAAAGTATCAAACAATTAAAAAAAAAACAAAAAAAAAATCAAACAAATAAAAAAAAAAAAAAAAAAAATAAAACAATGAAACAAATTAAAAAAAAATTAAAAAATATATATCAAAAAAAAAAAAAAAAAAAAAAAAAAATAAAGAAATTAAAAAAATTAAAACAAGCATTGATGTAAAACTATGACCCCGAGGCGGGGCCAGATGAGACCCCAGGGTCACCATTTGAACACAATTGGTAAAGGACCATAAGCTTATAGCAACAGCAAAATATTAAACCTCTGGCTCTTGCAGTTTCAGAGAAGAAGTTTTTTTAAGTTTTTCCCCATAAATGTCTATGTAAAACATGTGACCCTTGGGGCGGGGCCAAATGGGACCCCAGGGTCACCATTTAAACAAACTTGGTAAAGGACCATAAGCTTATAATAAATGTAAAATTTCAAACCTCTGGCTCTTGCAGTTTCCGATAAGAAGATTTTTAAAAAAAAAATCCTTTATAAGTCTATGTAAAACTGTGACCCTCGGGGCGGGGACAAATTTGACCCTAGGGTCACCATTTCAACAAACTTAGTAGAGGACCATAAGCTGTTGCTACATGTAATACATGGGAGCTCTGTGCCATGTGGTTCCAGAGAAGAAGATTTTTTTCAGATTTTCCCTATACAAGCCTATGTAAAACTGTGACCCCCGGGGTGGGGCCAAATGTGAGCCCTGGGTCACCATTTGAACAAACTTGGTAGAGGACCACAAGCTTATAGCAAATGCAAAATATTAAACCTCTGGCTCTTGCAGTTTCAGAGAAGAAGATTTTTTAAGTTTTTCTCTATACATGTCTATATAAAACATGTGACCCTTGGGGCGGGGCCAAATGTGACCCTATGGTCACCATTTGAACAAACTTGGTAAAGGACCATAAGCTTATAGTAAATGCAAAATATCAAACCTCTGGCTCTTGTAGTTTACGAGAAGAAGATTTTTGCAAAAAAAATCCTATATAAGTCTATGTAAAACTTAGTAGAGGACCATAAGCTGATGCTACCTGTAATACATGAGAGCTTTGTGCCTTGTGGTTTCAGAGAAGAAGATTTTTTAAATTTTTTTCCTGTATGAAAAACATGCAAAACCTCAATATACAAACTTTGGACCCCCGGGGCACGGCCATTTTTGACCCCGGGGACTTTATTTGAACAAACTTGATAGTCTAGGCGTGGGCGATCATTTTAAAAGAAAAACTGTTGAAATCTGTCCAGCGGTTCTGGAGAAGAAGATTTTTTAAGGTTTTGACCATATATGGTAATGGCAGCCATCTTGGATGTAGCGCTGACCTAATTTTAACAAATCTAAAAAGCATTCATCTAAGGATCATCCATGTGAAGTTTGGTCAAAATTAGCCAAGCGGTTTCTGAGTAGAAGTCGTTTAAAGAAAAGTTAACAGACGACGGACGACGGAAGACGGACAACACACCATCCCATAAGCTCTGCTGGCCCTTATACGTGGCGGCCAAGCAGTTTCAGAGGAGTAGTCGCTACAAGTTTTCCTTATATAACTCTATGTAAACAACGATGGCCGCTGGCGGCCATGTTTAACGTCAAATCAAAATAATTTTTGAGAAGAATCAACATCATGTCATACTGATCATTTTAGAAAAAGTCCCATATCAATATCACTTATATAGTTTTCAAGAAGTAGTCGCTACAAACTTGTATTTTGAAAATCTATTTTTAGCCATGGTGGCCATCTTGAATATCCGGCCTACCTGAAATTTTGCTAGAATCAATTAGACATCAAGAGCAACATTCCTGTGAAGTTTCATGAAAATCCGTCGAGTAGTTAAGAGGAGTAGTCGCTACATTTTTTACTAGATAACTCTATGTAAACAAAGATGGCTCCTGGCAGCCATGTTTAACATCGCTTCAAAATAATTTTTAACAAGGATCAACATCATGTCATACTGATCATTTTAGGAAAAGACGCATATCAATATCACTTATAGTTTTCAAGAAGTAGTCGCTACAAACTTGTTTTTCGAAAATTTATTTTTAGCCGTGGCGGCCATCTTCAATTTCCCACCATCCTGAAATTTTGCTAGGATCAATTAGACATCAAGAGCAACATTCCTGTGAAGTTTCATGAAAATCCTTTCAGAGGAGTAGTCGCTACAAGTTTTCATTATATAACTCTTTGTAAACAAAGATGGCCGCTGGCAGCCATGTTTAACGTCGCATCAAAATAATTTTCGAAAAGGATCAACATCATTCCATACTGATCATTTTAGAAAAAGTCCCATATCAATTTCACTTTTAGTTTTCAAGAAGTACTCGCTACAAACTTGTTTTTTGAAAATCTATTTTTAGTTGTGGTGGCCATCTTGAATTTCCGACCAACCTGAAATGTTGTTAGGATCATTTAGACATCCATTGCCACATTCCTGTGAAGTTTCATGGAAATCTGTCGAGTAGTTTCAGAGTCCTGAGTAGTCGCTACAACTTTTTATTAAATAACTCTATGTAAACAAAGATGGCCGCTGGCAGCCATGTTTAACGTTAAATCAAAACGATTTTCGACAGGGATCGACATCATGTCATGCTGATCATTTTAGTCCCATATCAATATCACTTAGAGTTTTCAAGAAGTAGTCGCTACAAACTTGTTTTTTAAAAATCTATTTTTAGATTTGGCGGCCATCTTCGAATTCATATCAACATGAATTTTTGCTAGGATCAACTAGATTTCATGGGCAACAATTCTGTAAAGTTTCATGAAAATCCATTCAATAGTTTCAGAGAAGTCTGCTACAACAAAAAAATTATGGACAGACAGACAGACGGACGGACGCCAGACCACAGCATAAGCTCTGCTGATCTCTGATCAGTAGAGCTAATAAAAATGTAAACGAAAAAAATTATAATAATAAACAAGAGGCCCAAGAGGGCCTGTAGATGCTCTACTTGCATGATGTGATTCAAAAACATAAACATGACAGAGGTCAACCCAAGAAACATTCCTCCTGTATATAACTCTATGTAAACTTTGGGTTATATGAAGCCATTTTGAATAATTTTGATTATTTGACGATAATGAAAAACACAAACTTGATAGAGGCTAACCCAAGGAACATGTATATGATATTTCACAAGAATGGAATAAGTGGTTTCCGAGGAAATGTCATTTGAAATTTATTTAAATTTGACCTTTTTTTAGCTATGGCGGCCATCTTGGATGACTGGCGGCCGCAAAAAACACAAATCTGAGAGGGACTATCCCAAATATCATTGTGCTTAAGTATCATCAAAATCTTTCAGGCGGTTTCAGAGAAGATGTAATTTTTAACCTTTTCCTATATAACTCCTATGTAAACTTTAGGTCGCCAAGGCAGCCATTTTGATTATTTGAAGATAACAAAAAACATAAACTTGATAGAGGCTAACCCAAGGAACATGTATATGATATTTCACAAGAATGGAATAAGTGGTTTCAGAGGAGATGTCGTTTGAAATTTACTTAAATTTGACCCCGTTTTAGCCATGGGGGCCATCTTGGATGACTGGCGGCCGCGAAAAACACAAATCTGAGAGGGACTATCCCAAATATCCTTGTAATTAAGTTTCATCAAAATCTTTCAAGCGGTTTCAGAAAAGATGTCATTTTAACCTTTTCCTATATATATAATTCTATGTAAACTTTGAGTCGCCGTGGCCGCCATTTTAATTATTCGACGATTTATTCGACGATAACGAAAAACACAAACTTGATAGAGGCCAACCGAAGGAACAAGTAAATGATATATCAGTAGAATGGAATAAGTGGTTTCGGAGGAGATGTCGTTTGAAATTTCCTTAAATTTGACCTAGTTTTAGCCATCGCGACCATCTTGGATGACTGGCGGCTGCGAAAAACTTAACTCTGAGATGAACTATCCCAAGTTTCATTGTGAATAAGTTTCATCAAAATCCTTCAAGCGGTTTCAGATAAGATGTAATTTTTAACCTTTTTCTATATAACTCTATGTAAACTTTGAGTCGCCGTGGCGGCCATTTTGATTATGAGAATAGTTCGATAAACGGGACTGCCCAGATTATGTCCCCATCCGACTGACGAGGCTAAGGGAAAGTGTCTTCCCCAAGAACACACCGACGACTCAGTGGCACCACAGAGGATTGAACCCGGGGCCTCCGGTTACAAATCCGCAGCTCTACCGACTGTGCCACGCCAGCCAATGAGTTAACAACTTCATGTCGGTTGTTATTTAAGCAAATACACAAATGAGTAACACCCTATTTTTCCTACTCCCCCATGTTATACCAAATAAACAGATCAAACACTGTGATCGACTTATTTCTATCCATTCGTTATACCGTATAATGGTCATGCTCAATCGGTGATTGTAGCATTTTCAAACCCTTGTCGGCATATTGTCACCTTTTAAAGTGTGGTACCAAATATAATTCAGTCATTGTGGCATATTGTTTCCTTTTGAAAGGCGGTAAAAAATATTAGTGTGGGAAATGAACACGCCTCTTAATTGACATGTCGCCAGTGACTTAGATATCTCCGCCCTATTGTTGATGTCGGAGTATAGTTTATATAACATAGTTGCACGTGCTTTATACACGTGCTGTTGTTTGTCGGAGGTATCATCTGGTTTGATTGGTTGAAATGGATAAATGATTAACAACTGGCGACATGTTAATTGTTATATGAAATCTGGGATGAAAATTGACATCAGGGCCCTGATAAAATGGGTGCTAAATCTGAGTTGTTGCTTGTTGGTGAGACAATGATTAAGATTTGTTAAAAATGTAAATGTAGGAATTCAAAAAAATATATATTGTAAAACAATGATGGATAGGCATACAGGTTAAATGAGTATCATGTTATCTCTATGAACATATTAAAATTAATAAAATACGTGTTTGTATGCTAAGTTTTCCTTAAATTCAAAATGAGCCAAGATATCTTTTGAAAAATGCATAATCAACCACAAGCCTAATAACATTATTAATATGTCTGGTATGTCTGTGAATCAACCCGCAAGTTTGAACATCATGCCATAAATAAATTGAAATTGTTAAGTTCAAAAAGGTATCAAACTTTTAATAAATGACGCGTTCTGTTGTTGTTTTGTACCAATTCAATACACAAATTTGAGATCTAAATAAAATTTTCTTGAAAGTACAAACTTGTAGCCAACTCTAAATAGCAATTCCAATATAATCATATCATGAGTTTGAACATCATATCATGCATGTCATTACTAAAGAAGCAGTTAGATTTAAATAATATGCACATTATATTTGATAATGAAAAACACATTCATATGTTAAACCATTTTCAGTTAACATATATATTTTAGACCAAAATAAATGCTTTTTTGATATCAAATGCCAGATATTGCATCTTCTTAACAATACCAATACCATATAATCCCTAATAAATGCCACTCCCCTAATAAACGCCCACCCCACCTCTCCCCTACCATTTTTTCAGAAAATATATTTCTAAATCTGTTTCATTCACAATGGAACATGTAGACAAAATCACTAGAAAACTTAAAATCCGATGCATTGATTGACCGACATGCAGACTTTGGTTTTCTTGGTAAAGAACATCATTAAATAATGTCCGTTTAAAAGTAAAATTATGTACTTTTGGTCTCAATTTTCAAAATGTTACACCCTGGGGGTGGCGCTTATTAGGAATTATACGGTATATCTGATTTGTTATTTCTGAAAATAGTTTACTAATAAAGGAGGAGTTTTAATCCAAAGTCACTAAAGTCAGTATACATTTCATTTTTTAAAGAAGAAATGTGTCCTCTTTTTTATCCAATTTCAATTCACAAATGTTCAAATGAGTGTTTACAACATCCAAGACCTAAACCCAGATCTACACAATAATGCCATTTCAAACAATTCACCATTTTCAAAATATTGCCGTAAATCAAGGAGGAGTTTGATTTAAAAAAGCGTACACATTTGACATTTTAAAAATGAATGCGTCCTATTTGTCATAACTGGTACCCTCTTGCATACCTTAGACTAATCGGGGAACCAACTGGTACCCTGTTGTATACCGCAGAGTAATCAGGGAACAAGTTTAATAGCCATTTGGCGGATAAATATATAGGTAGTTTCGAATCCAGAGTATTTATGAATATCAAATATATTACCTTAGTCAAAATGTTAAAACATTTTTAATATTTGCTAAAATATCTTAGAAACAGAGTTAAATGAATTACCCAACTTTCCAAAAACATAATGAAAAACAGCATCTTAGAAATTGAGTGAAATGAATTAACAAACTATAAATCAAACAAAAAAGGTCATTAAGATTACATTTATGAGTAATATAAAAATATAAATAGTTAATGTATCTTCATATAAGAGCCACATAAACCCAGTTCTCTCAATAAGGTTGAGCTTTGAAAGTGTTGTTTTTTTATTGATTTTATTTGTATTGTTTTTGGGGAATTCCAATTTTAGATTGTTCATGCAGCTGAATTTGCAATGGATAAAAACTTATTTTCTTGATATAATTCCTGACCTAAAATTCCTTTTTAATTGTTAAAATGCTTGATAATCTGATGAATACTAAAAAAAATAACAATATCTCACCCATAAAATGCTAGATGGAATTAACAATTTACACTGTCCAAAGCATACACTATTAAATAGGTCTTATTTATAACCATAAATAGTTATGCAGTTAATTATGTTGATATGACAAACCCCACATGTTACTTCTTGAAACTAAACTCCTCCCTGGTCAAGTCAAGAAGGTATTGGCCAGATCTGATTGGTTAATCAAAGATTATCCTGTGATCTATGACAGGTGAGGTATGCATGGCCAGGGGTCTTCCACTAAGTAGTTACCATATATCATATATGAGAAAGATCTGATGAGCTGTTATTTGGCATTTACAACAAGTTTACATGGGATTAATCTGTTTCAACAAAATAATGAAAAAATCAATTTGGCTGGATATTTTAAAGAATACTGAAAAGGTACTGAAATGAAACAAATGGCAGATCATATTTTTGCTTTAAATGTGTCAAATGTAGTATTTATAACTGTCCATGGTAACTGGTTTAAGTACTTAAGTGAGAACAGCATTATGATACCAGACAGGGATGAACATGCCAGGCTCATCCTCCATTTACATCTAGATAAAAATATGGAGAATCAGCCTAGAACCTTCTAATCTGCAGAACTGCAGAGTTGATGCAAATTCTATTGTAGACACTCCATTTACGATGGAGCCACGTTTCCACATTTGCATATACGTTGTCATGAAGAAGACCTTGAATGAGCATGATAAATAATGACAAAATGAACATGAAGTGGGGATGTAAACCGGGCTTTCCCATGTATCAGAATGTACCCTCAGAGCCTGTTAAAGAACCATAGAAATCTATTCAATAGTAACCAGGAGTACTTAGGACTGGTTCCTGGATTCGTACATATCCGTCCCCTGTATCTGGGGCAGCTCTAAATGACCTTTAATGTGCTGATGAGAAGTTAAACAACATGCAATTCAATTCAAATTGAAGTGTTAAAAACCATACATGTAGATAAAATTAAATCCCAGTACTTTACATTCAAAAATTCTATTTTTAATCAAGCTTCATTTCATAATTTGCCCCGTGTGGTTGCCAGGGGCCCCGTTTGGTCACGGGGCAAAGAATACAGCCACTGCAGATGTTCATTTTATCATTTTTTGTTCATGTTCATTAAAGGTCTTCATCGTGATCCCTGCATTGTTTCAGGTGCCATCTCGCTCGCATCAAAGAGCAGTGGCAGAAAAACAATAACGTGGCTCCAGCATAAATGGAGTTTCTACGATAGAATTTGCAGCAACTCTGCAGTTCAGGGTGAGAAGGTTCTAGGCCCATTTTCCATATTTTATCTCGATGTAAATGGAAGATGAGCCTGGCATGTTCATGCCTGCTAGGCGCCATATAACCTTTTCATGTGTTGGTGCGCCTTAAAACCCCAATTCAATCAATCATTTCATAATTCACTACATAATTATATATAGAAGATGAGGTTTATATTATAAATCAAGTTGACTATTTATAAAACTTTGTTATTTAATATATATATGCAAGTTTTATCCAGAATATATTTTCATTTCTTTATTGCATTTGCCTATTTTATGGGATTTCATGTGCATGCTGCATCTTTCAAAAATGGAATAGTAAATAGTTTAATTTATTTGAAATACATTATTTTATCAACTGATGCTTTCCGGCATTATGTTGTGTATTGTCTACCATAATTCCTTTCTTAATGCCTACCATAAATTATCTTTAATAAAGTTGTATATTCTAACATAAAACTATATATTTTCTGCAAAACATGCTTGGTTATTAAGTAATAGATAGAGTCTGGTCTTAGCGAGTTGGCTTATTTAAACACCGAGATGGGCGTAGCCCATCGAGGTGTTTAAATAACCAACGAGCTGAGACAGACTCTATCTTTTTTGTAGCATGGGGCCAAAAATAAAATTATGTTTGTTTCCCCTTCCCGACCGACCCACCGAAATTGCCGCGACCCGAATTATTTTTTCGACACTGGCGAAAAAAAAAAAAAAAAAAAAAAAATTTTTTTTTTTTGTATAGGGTGGGTACGAGTGTCTGACCAAAGAATGTATTCCAGTTTTGATCTCAAATAAAAAAAATGTTTTACCTACCTACCTACCCAACCCTTTTTTGCATGGGTCGGGAAGGGGAAACAAACATAATTTTATTTTTGGCCTGGTGTACTTTAGTAACACTGTGAAGTCATAGTGACCGTACTCTAAATTTCAATATCCAGTAGTTGTAGTACGGCATAGCCACGCCCCTTTAGTTACCCTAAATTAAACGATTTAATGCTCTGCATTCATCAAAGGAAATGTCTGTGACCATGCTACAAATGATTTTATCGACAATTAAATTAGTTTTGAGAAAATTAAGTTTCGACTTCTTCGTTTTATCAATGCATATGTACAATCATTATTATGTTGAATTGGGTGCAATATCAAAAATAAATAATGGAAAAGACCACTATGAATTAATTTTAAAAAAAGGATAATGACAAACTGTAATGAAACTAAAGATCACTCAATTATAATCATGTTTTGTTCCTAACTGTTTTAATTTATCAAGTTTATTGGTATAACCATGTTGTTGTTCCTAATTGTTTTACTTTATCAAGTTTATCGGTATTAAGTAAATAGATAAATTCTGTATTAACCAGTACAACCAGGGAGTAAGTATACAGGGAGGAGACACGGATTCATAAACACTCTAGTTTATCAATTGATGTTGTCGCGCTAGAAAACCGCCATTTACCATTTTATAGATACACGTAAATCGATAGTAAGCGTGTATATACGTTGCATTTTAAAAGTTAAAATTTCAACCAACATCTCAAAATAGGCAGTTTTTTCAGTCTCTTTTTTACTGCTTTCTGTTATAATCAACATCACGAAATTATGTTCTTGACAAGGATAAATATGTCTACTATTCATTTTTTGTTTTTATTAATGCCTAATATAACCCGTACTTCGTATTTCGTTTGCAATAGCTAAACACCATTTTTAATTTGAAAAATTCAAAATTTCAGCTGATATCTCAAAAGAGGCATTTTCATCACCTCTTTTTAGGCTTTGTCTTATAATCACCACCGTGAAATTACCTTCTTGACAAAGATAAATATTTATTGTAAACATTTTCATCGGTGAGATTGGGATTTCTCAGTGAAAGAATATTCATAATAGCTAAATATTATTAACTAACTCTGAACACAAAAGTAACTAACTGTGACACTGAGTTATGACGTCATTAAAGTGATAGCCGATAGCGTTCAATAAAGTGAAGAATTTCGGTTAAAATCATGCACAGATGATTTAAAATGTAATAAACAGATTATTTAACTGCTGGGTTCGATTATAGGGAAATCCATCACCATCGCTCGATGGTAGACGTGTTTTGTTCTGTGTTTTTTTCACTTGTAACCGGAGGCCCCGGGTTCAATCCTCCGTGGTTCCACTGAGTTTCGTCGGTGTGTTCTTGGGCAAGACACTTGCCCTTAGCCTCGTCCGTCGGATGGGGACGTAAACCAGGCGGTCCCGTGTATCGGTCTATCCTCCAAGCAAGTTAAAGAACCATAGGAATCTATTCGATAATAAGAGTAGGGCACGGTTCCCGGATTCCTATGTATCATTTCCCTCTCTCTGGGGTGGCTCTAAATAACCTTTACTGTGTTGATGAGCCGTTAAACAACTTACAATTTCAAAAGAACGGCATACGTCTACCATCTCCTACCATTTCCCTATAATCGATCCCAGCAGTTAAATAATCTCTGTTTACTATTCACTTTTTGTTATTATAATATAACCCGTAGTCTCGTATCTCGTTCGCAATAGTCTACACTGTTAACCATGACAGAGCTGGGGCGTTCCTGGGGCTAATTTAGGTATAAGCACCATCTAGTTTTGGATTCACAAATGTGCCTAACCCCTATATACCTTCAGTTTTTATTGCATATTTCGCATTTTTAGCCAATTTTATATTTTTGCTTCTTTAATAGCCTGTACGCACGTGCGTACGCCCAGGTACGCCCCTGCAGATGATCCGCCTTTTGGATTTCTTCAATTATGAAAGCTGGAGGTAATTTTTAAATAAAACGAACACATGGCAATCTGGATTTTGTTTAATTGCAAGATAGTTTTTTCTGCATTTATCTGACTTGCATATTTGCTGTAAGTTGAATAGTTTTTGCATAATTTTGATTATTTTCAACCACTAATACATTTCAAACTTTGGTAGAATAATATTAATTAAAATGTAAACACTTTGGTAAAATAAGAAAATTTGCATTACCTTTTATTTGAAAGTAAATTATCAATATTATTGGATTAACAAACTATGGTTACGGTAGTACCTTTAAAAGTCAAGGCACATTATAATCAAAAACTAAGTATTAAAATATACAAAAAGATATAAAATATATACTTGCATCAGGTAATCTATTTAATAATATTTTATTCAAGTATTATATATAATTCAGTTTTTTTTTTTACTGCCTTTATATCCTCTGCTGTATTAAATACAGTTGTGTCTTATCAATTACCCTTTTTGAACCCCTTCAAGGCCTGCTGTAACACCAAAAGTGTGCCATGAATTTTATAACTAATAAGCTGATTACATAACAGGGACACACCATAAACCACTAATTGAGCAGCACCAAGTGCCAGTGATTGACAGCATGGGGTATTGAATCATATGCCACTGGTGAGGTCATGCTGGAATGAAAATTGATATATAGGGCCCTGGGTCATATCTCTTCAACAATTACAGATATTAAATTGTTTAAATTGACTGCATTCAGCAGCTGAGACCAATTGTTTATTTTAATTAAAAAAATATATAAAAAAAAGAAAGGAAAAAAACACACATTAATAAGCTTTTTCTTCAAAAAGAACAGAAATGTGAAACATAGTTGAATTTAACACTTTGAGGAATTCAAAATGATTTGGTGTATGCACAAATCCTGTATTGGTCTCTAAAATAAATAAAAAAATTTTTTAAAAATCTCAGTCTTTATTAGTGGATTTCTAATAACAAGTTTAAAAATTAGCAGCATAAAACCTGAACATTATTTCACCACTATAGTAAGCTACAACAGGGAGCAAGTATACGGGGAGGAGAAACGGGTTCATAAACGCTCTATCGATTTATGTTGTCGCGCTAAAATGCCGCCATTTACTATTTTATCGATACAGGTAAATCGATTGTAAGCGCGTTGCATGTGAAAAAGTTAAACTTTCAGCCAACATCTCAAATTAGGCAGTTTTTACAGCCTCTTTTTTAAGGCTTTCTATAATAATCAACATCACGAAATTACCTTCTTGACAAAGATAAATATGTCTACTATTCACTTTTTGTTATTATTAATGCCTAGTATAATCCATACTTCGTATCTCGTTTGCAATAGCTCCAGACCATTTTTAATTTGACAAATTAAAAATTTCAGCTGATATCTCAAAAGGCACATTTTCATCACCTCGTTTTAGACTTTGTCTTATAATCACCACCTTGAAATTACCTTCTTGACAAAGATAAATATGCCTTCTATTCACTTTTTGTTATTATTAATGCCTAAATAACCCGTAGTCTCATATCTCGCTTGCAATAGCTATACCCTGTCACCATTTTTTATTTGGTGCAGCAGAGCCCCAGATAAGAATTGGTTTGATCTGCTTAAATACCCACCTATATTTTTGTCAATTGGGTATTTTAAAATACAACTGATTAAAAAAAAGTAATTCACTCATCAAATGTTTCGTTAATTGGGTATCAACACAAAATAGTACAAATAGGTACTTACAATAGTGTACTTTTCAGATCTTTATGTTGTGTGTTGTATGAGTCTCTGTTGTGGCTTCTATTTCAAATGAATTTTTACCAACACATGAGAGGTTATATGGCGCCTAACAGGCATGAACATGCCAGGCTCATCCTCCATCGAGATAAAACATGGGAAATGGGCCTAGAACTTTTTCACCCTGAACTGCAGAGTTGCTGCAAATTCTATCATAGAAACTCCATTTACGCTGGAAACATAAACTGTAACTTCTATGTTTTAACTGATTGTTTTATTTTCGCTGGATAGTTCACGATTCACATTTATTCATCATCATCATTATTGACGACAGTTAGCCACGGATATTTAGTTTTCCAGTCTCTAACGGTTTTAGTAACTACACGATTGCCGTCGGTTTTGTTACTGATGACAAAATATTGTTTAATACATTGTGAACAATTGGAATTGACGGGTGAATACATATATTAATTCCTCTATAATTCCCGAAACAACCCCATCACCATCTAATGGTTTGGGAATTCCAAAATACCCTACAATTTTGTTTTGCTATGTATTTATACTTGCCTTTTTACAACCTCTTTGGACGGATGCCATTTTACACAAACGCTTGAAAATTACCAAGCCAAATAGTGATCTAGACTTTATTTTATATTGGACTGGATTACGAAATTACTATTTGTTCTATAGCGACATACTGTTAAATACTCCAGTAACGTCTACTAGACGGGTTCGCTAATTAACCGGGAGAATACAGAATGACGAAGATTTGTTTACATTCTAAGAAAGTCAGAGATAACGTGCGATTACAATAATGGAAAACAGTTTGTACGCACATATTTTTTAAATAATTGCTTAAATGGGATTTCATATGCTTTTTGGTACGCTTGATTTTAATTTCAATTTGGTTTTCCATTGTTTTAATTGGGTAATTACGCAAATACGCAGCTTATCTGGGGCTCTGGTGTAGAGTGGCACCATCTTTGTTATACGGAACCGTCTGGTAAAATGTGCTTTTATACATGCAAACAAATTCACGCTCTGTATCAGAGGACACAATGTGAATAAATAGTACTTATGTTTACACTGCGCACCTTTGTTGAGTTTGTAAGTGTAATAATTTATGAGGATTTGCTGTTTTTCACACACGCGCGAAACAACCAGTAGTCATTTTCACGCAGTAGTGAAACACACGCGCGACAACATAAAACGGTAAAACGATCCGTTTCTCCTTCCCGTATACTTAATATTCCCTGGCTACAATAAGTACATATGTGTACTCACAGACACTGTAGTAGCTGACAGGTAGTATGTGGATATATTTTATTGTTATTCAAATAAAGAAAGCGCCATATTATCTAACAACACATTAAGTTAATTATGGTCTGCAACCTGTCCCCATACACTGTCACAGGCAACTGTCATTAAGATTTATTCCCTTCCACGCAGACATTCGTCCGGGAGTGGGCAAAAAAAATAAGCGCGGAGAATTAACTTCTACAACAACAACAATATTCTGATCTGCTGAACTTCTCTTCAGTATTTTGTCTCCATTGGACCAATAATAGACACCAGAATTAATTAATAGCGGTTGGGAACTACGCTTGTTGTTCAGCCGTACCCGTTTTGATTCGCAGACACTTAGGTCGAATCCGCTTGCAGTCGCTGACACAGATTTTCCGAACAGCAACCTGATGTCTGTTTGTTTACCTGCCATGTTTACGGTGTCGATGTAAAAAAAAACAAGTCTGACTGGTTGGCGATATATTGCATCACACTTCAATTGATTTTAGCGTGAAATGAATCAGTCTATATGACTTGGGGTTACCTGGTAACAAACAAACACATGTTAATCTGAAATCTTGCAAATAATGCAACATCGTGTTTGAACGATAGTTTAACTTAATTTTTATAGTGCAAAAAGTCACTCGCCCTGTCGGACAACCAGACGCCAAATGTTAATCTTTCGCAGGCAGCTTGCACTCGCCAATGCACGCGGGCGAGTGGTATTTTACACCCCTGTGTATATATGTGCCAAATTGAATTGAATTGGGTTTTAAGGCGCACCAACACATGAAAGGTTATATGGCGCCTAACAGGCATGAACATGCCAGGCTCATCCTCCATGTACATAGAGATAAAATATGGAAAATTGGGCCTAGAACCTTCTCACCCTGAACTGCAGAGTTGCTGCAAATTCTATCGTAGAAACTCCATTTATGCTGGAGCCATGTTTATTGTTTTTCTGCCACTGCTCTTTTCATGTGAGCGAGATGGCACCTGAAATAATGCAGGGATCATGATGAAGACCTTTAATGAACATGAACATAAAATGAACATGAATTTGGGGGGATTCTACTATACCCCTCTGTCTGCCCCTCCAAATGAATCTGCAGTGGCCCATTCTTTATTGGGTTGGGTTCAATTCCCAGTGACGGCAGTGTGGTTCAAAGACTCCAGCAGTAGGCTACGAGTAAATATTCACACCTTTCGTTTGAAACGTGGCTGGTCAGAAACTAATGACCGAGCAGTCGACTGTCGATATGTGTAACCCTTGACGTTACAGCGAAAACCAATGACAATAAAATATCTGCATCTACTTTCAATTTATATTTTAATTTAGCAGACTGATTATAGCCAAAATATGCCGTAACTGCAAAAAAAGTATGCATACAAACTATGTACGTATTATACATTACCTGTTTTGTTAGCTCCAAAACAGAAACTATTGAGATAAAATTGGGGAATGTCTATCGGCACGACCGTCGTGCCGATTATTTTCCTAATCGGCACGACGGTCGTGCGAATAATATTCCTTATCCGCACGACCGTCGTGCCGATTATTTTCTTTATCCGCACGACCGTCGTGCCTATTATTTTCCTTATCGGCACGACGGTCGTGCGAATAATATTCTTTATCCGCACGACCGTCGCGCCAGTGTATCGATATATGTGATCTTATGTTTACGTGGGATTTACACCAATAAAATAAATTTGATTTGATTTGCATTATTGTATATAAACCACTCGATTTTGAAACACTGTTCTTATCAAGTACCTCAAAATACTTTTTAATTTTTGCCCTAATTTGAAGGTTTCACGTGTGCCCCCACACCACAACCACCATAGAGGGTATTTGTTGGTTAAGGTTGAATAGAATATAGGCGAATTCATCGAGAAGTGAGCAAACGTATATAGCACGAGTGAAAACATTTGAGTTTTCCGTATCTGTATATGCTACGACGGCAGTGACCAATACTGGTATCTTAGGGTGATGCGCTTTGTCAAGCAGTTGACAATTTTGGACAGCTGAATTTAAGCTGTATCCGCGGACGGCACTTTCTTGCATACCGGACAAGGATATCCGTCGTTTTACCGGGGCTAGATATTTCCATCTCACCATAGGGTCGAGATAAAATTCACGCGCGCCAACATCCGGTATGCAGGAAAACATGCAAAACGTTAGTAGCTGACGGCGTCAACGCGCAACATGTCTCTGATATGCAAGAAAAAGAATCTATCATGGGTATTCGGTTCAGATAGGGAATTACAACCCTCGGTATGTGTTTTAATCGGAACCTTGGCAAAACACGTATACCTCGTGTTGGAATTCCCTATCTTCACCGGATACCCATGAAAGATTCTTATAATCCTCTACCTGGTTCCACTCACTAACGTTTCTCACGAAGAATGAATTTGTATAAAAAATCAAGATTGCCATGTGTCCCTTTAAAACCGCTATCCCGCCAACAACAGGGAACTTTTACAAGAAATGTACTTCGTTTCTAAGCCTACTAACGATACGGTATATGTGTAACTTACATATGTTGCGAATCTGAACTATGTAACTACATTATCAACGCTTTAACCAGACAGGCAAACCACCACTGTCCGTCGAATTATTTTATAACCTCAACACATGGATAGAGTTTGGAAGAACGGTAGGCGGAATAGCCAAATGTACAATGTAAGAATTCCCATAAGAAAACATTTTCAGTGGCATGTGTTACTTACTAGTGACTTTCCTTGTATTTAATTTTGCATGATTAACAGTGCTAAGTTTCGTGTGTATGACATAATCATGCCAACCTAATAAGCATATACACACTACCATTTTACAGCATTAACTTATCTGCAATTTGTTGTAAATTAATAAATGAATTAACAACCCCTTTCTTACAGTACGAGCATACGAGCTTTCAGCTTCCGCAAGACACTTATTAAAGTTGCTACTCCGCCAACAACGACCAATGTACATCATTTGTAAACCTACTGACAACGAGGTCTATAATATAACTTACATATTTTGAGAGTCCTAACTTTATAGATACAATATATTAAACGGCTTTAACCAGCCAGGCCAAACCGCAAAATTGTCCTCAGTGTCGAATTAAGAATTATCAACTCTAAATTATCATACTTTTATCCATAGATCTACATACTCTGGATTCAAAAGGGAGGATTTCTAAGGTTTAAAGTCCCACTACCATTTGAGGCCCCGGGAAGAATCCCCCGCTGACTCGGCATTATGTTTGGACTAAACATATTTTGATTTTGAATTTTGAATTTGAATGACTCCGCCTCAGAGTCGACCAAAGTGTCTGAATTGTGTGCCAAATATATAATATAGCACTGGCGGTTAATTAAACCTACTTTCGCGTGCTATGTTTGGTGGTTTTTATGCTGTTTTTTTAGCTGGGTGTATGTGTGTTTGGGTCCGCAACTGCATTACTTGTTATATAGGGTTAATTTGGCCTGGGATGACGGGCCGTGGGGCGATGTATGATACGCGTACTGCCCTGCTTGTTGCCTGGCCTAGTACCGTATTTATATTAATATCCAGTGGTTATAGCCCTCTGGATTCGAAACATATCGTAAATTCAATTTATCCGCCGAATAATAATTTACCCATGAATATTTTCACGTACAGGTAAGGGTTTTTCGCGCATGCTCGTTGCGCCAAGTTACGCACCGTCTTAAGAATTTATAAAATCTAAGAAACCTAGTATACATATCGTTGTTAATTTATTTGTTTTGGGGAAATTATTTCAGAGAGCTGGCAGTTCAAAGACAATTCTGTGTTCTATACAGTGATTTTGTTTTAGCTTTACTAAAAACGAACTAAATAACCAAAAAATATGTTCGTTTGACCGTATATTTAACTGCGACATTGACGCGACTCGGCAAATTGAAAATAAATAAATATATACATATCGTTGGAGATTAGTTTATTTTGGGAATTTTTTTAAGTTAGCTGGCTAATTCAAAGGCAGTTTAGAGCTAACTCTTTCTTCTATAAAGTGATGTCTGTTTTAGCTTTACTAAAAACGAACCAAATAACAAAATATCCGTTCGTTTATCCGTAATAATTCGAAACTGCGACATTGACGTGACATTGCAAATTGTTAATATATATATATTCAGATCGTTGCTGATTTGTTTCTTTTGGGAAACGTATTTAAGCAAGCTGAGAGATTATTCTTTATTCTATAAAGTGACATTTGTTTAAATAAATACTGATAAATGCGATCCTTTGGGAGCAACAAACACAATTAAGAGAATAAATCAGTATACTCGGTTTTATTGAGTCTGTTCATGAAAAGTAATGAAAGAAGCAACACTTCTCACGCCCCACTAGCACCGGCTTAAGCGATATTCTACTTCAAAGCCATCTATATTGAGCTCGTTGGTCCCAAAGGACCAGTAAAAGTAACACTACTGATTCGTAGCACGGGGAGACTTTTTACAGCCGCCACACTGCACTAAACGAACGCTAGTGTGAATGTTAATAAATACTGATAAAGGCTATCCTTTAACTTTAATAAACGAAATAAATAAGATGACCGTATGTGAAACAGCAACAATGATCATGTGACTCGGCAAATTGTATATATACATGCATTATGATACATGTAAGTACATAAGTTAGCGAGAGAGAGAGATAGTTTTTTGCGGTGCTCGCCCTATAGCACTAGGCCTTTTGGCGAGCTTTTCAGTAGGAGGTTAAGGTGGGGTGTTGATATAATTATAAACATATTGTTGTGAATGGAAGGGGAAGGGAAGTATTCGTTTCAATAATGGCAAGAATCAGGCAGGCAACCGTGTCAGTCGGATGGGATTGGCCGTGAATTTCAGAAGGTGATTAAATCTGTGTTAATATAAGAAATTAATTGCTCATAAGCCCAGGTTGGTCTATTTTATAAATTTAGATCGGGGATTAATAATATATTCCAACGCAAGCGCGTCACCATTTCTTAAAAATGTTTTAGCTTAATATGTACATATATACATAATCCATGTCGTGTCTGCTTCATGCTCCCTTCCAAAGGGAATGTACTTTTTTAATTGTAAGCATATAATGTTAAAATCCGATAAAATATCCCAGTGTTGTTAGTAAGACATCACTCCAGATCTCTCAATATAAAACAAGGCAAAATGAAATGTGCGCATATGAGAGTAAACACGTCAAATGGAGTATGTCCCTCCGCCAAAGCCACGGGGAGGCCACACTGGGGAGGGCATGAAGCAGAGGTATACATAGGCTTTATATGTTAATAATATTTACCCCTATCCCGATGTGTGCGTCAGACAAGACTAAAAATAGTATTTTCCCGGCTGTCCAATGTGTTAAAAGTATAAGCATATATAAACTAAATAGGACAGTCAGGATTTTCTATTAACTTAATTGTTCATATAAAACAACCAAATATTAAAATCACACTCCGGGGCCGGTGGGGACATACAATATATTGTTACGAGGAATTATAACTAAGATATATGGGAGTGGGAGTGGGAGTGATGGGGAAAAACTAAGGTAAATCGTATCAAGCAAATACCATCAAAGTAGCGTCGACATATTTAAAAAACATCTCCATGATGCCAAAAGGTAGGGCAGTCCCCACACTCATGTCGTCGTGAAGTGCATAAATGAATTATTATAATTAAAAGGTGGAGGTAATACATTTTGATCATGGTTTTCAACACCCATTGAGAGAGACTCGGGCAATCAGTGTTTTCGAGCCCAGCAGACAACACACAGGCTATTCCACTGGGATAGACGCGCACCTGCACATAATCCCCGTGAGGGGATGCTGCAGGACAGACAGACAGACAGACATTCATTTCACGTATGCTTAATTACATGTATTTCAACTAGGGTTTTAATCGGTACATATGAATTATTTTATGACCTCAACACATGGAGAATGATTTTGCGTTTTAAAATGTGCCTGTTGTTGGCGGGATGGCGGTTTTATTAGAATGTCACTTCGGAGTTAAGGTCTAGATAGAAAATAATTACGTTGCGACAGCTATTATTATTTTTTCTTATATGCTTTGTCGTCATATAAGGGCTATGCATGTTCTATACATGTTCTTCTCTTTTTTTCTTGTATCCCACTAATAGTTTAGAAGTATTTTGAATTGTAATCTCAGTTAATTTATATGCTGATTGGTCAATAAACTTGTTTACTGTTCACACGTATATGGCAAGTCAATTGTCCAATTATTACGTGAACCCAGGTTCACGTTCACCAGGTTCACGTTCACGGTCGAAAAACTAGGATTAACGATCGATAAACTAGGTTTTTCGAACGTAAAAGCATGTTAACCTATACTTTCGAGCGAAAACATAGGATAACGTCCGTAAACCATAGTTCACGCTCTTAAACATAGGATAACGACCGAAATTCATAGTTCAATCGAAAAACCTAGTTTATCGAACGTAAACCATGGTTTACGGTCGATTAACTAGGATTATCAAATCAACTATGCATTTCGGGCGTGAACATGGGTTAACGACCGTGAACCTATGTTTACGACCGTGAACCATAGTTTACGAACGTGAACCTATGTTTACGAGCGTGAACCATAGTTTACGGACGTAAACCTATGTTTACAACCGTGAACTATAGTTTACGCTTGTAAACTATGGTTCAAACTCGTAAACATAGGTTCACGCTCGTAAACATAGGTTCATGTTCGTAAAACCGGGTTTATCAACTTGTAACTATGCTTTCGAACCGGTATCTGTAATTTACGAAAATAGCCAATCACGATCGTGAACCATAGTTTACGAACGTGAACTATAGTTTACGAGCGTGAACCTATGTTTACGACCGTGAACCATAGTTTACGGACGTGAACCTATGTTTACGAGCGTGAACCATAGTGTACGAACGTGAACCTATGTTTACGACCGTGAACTTGGGGTTACGAGCGTGAACCATAGTTTACGAACGTGAACCATAGTTTACGAACGTGAACCTAGTTTTACGTTCGATACACTAGGTTTCTCGAACAAAACTATGATTTTCGGTCATTATCCTATGTTCACGAACGTGAACCTATGTTCACGATCGTAAACCCATGTTCACAGTCGTAAACTATGGTTTACGCACGTTATCCTATATTTTCGCTCGAAAATATAGGTTAGTATTCGATAAACCTGGTTTTACGTTCGAAAAACCTAGTTTATCGATCGTTAATCCTAGTTTTTCGACCGTGAACTAATTATTGGACAATAGGCTTGCCATACACGTAGCTTGTGTGTTTGTTTGTTCTGCCATATTTTCACCTAAATATCTATTTTCCGATAATATATGTGTAAAATGAAACTATTTAAACAGAAGACAGAATCAAGTAGGATGATAGGGGATTGACTGGGGGTGATGAACGGCAATTTGGCAAACCTGACTGTCTTTATATCGTCCCAGTTCATATAGATGTCAACAAGTTCCATCAGTGCACACACACACCCGCACACACACACATACGCACACCCTTTCGATATTATAATCTTTTTATTATGTTTACATGTATATGAATTCCGTAGGCCCATAATGGCAAGTATGTTCTATACATAATGTATAAGTTATTTACATACCATAAGAGATATATCCTTATACGGACCTTTCGGAACATACTGTACAGGGTTCTTCTTTTTCATTCAAAAACACAATTTACCCATAATTTTACACAATACAACTGTTCACTAAGTATTATAAATGTTTTGTTTACATTACGAATTTGTAACTTGGAAACTTTCAAAACTTTACATTTCTGTTTACAGTCGTGCCGATAAAGAACAATACTATAGTCGTGCCGATTATTTTCTTTATTCCCACGACCGTCGTGCGGATAAAGAAACTAATCGGCACGACGGTCGTGCGGATAAAGAAACTAATCGGCACGACGGTCGTGCGGATAAAGAAACTAATCGGCACGACGGTCGTGCGGATAAAGAAACTAATCGGCACGACGGTCGTGCGGATAAAGAAACTAATCGGCACGACGGTCGTGCGGATAAAGAAATTAATCGGCACGACGGTCGTGCGGATAGCCTCGTTCATAAAATTGTCACGTCATAAATTTAAAAACGAACACTATCCAACTTGAAAATGTAAAAAAGAACAGTTTCGTTGATCCCTTTAATAGGCGATTATTAACATCAGCTGATTAAACACTGCACTAATAACAAATAAATGCTAAAGTAAATATGTGCTTGACTAAAATATATTTTTTTTGAAAAATAATCTTGAAAATGTTAAGTTCTAAGAATCATATATTGCAGATAAATACAATGTGCTTTTCACTGCCAAAATGGTCATAAATGGTACCCGGTTTTACAATGAGAATTGTTATAGGAATGAGGAGAAGCTATTTGTTTTTATGCTGGCACAGACGTTGAAAAAAAAGGTATTTATTGATAATACTATAATTGCAAAATTTTCCAAAATTGGTAAAAAGGCCCTGCAATAGCCTGAATAAAGGAAAATGTAGAGGTTTTCATTGACTAGCATGGTGTTCTGTGGTATCACAGTACTGAAACGGTTTGACAAACAAAAACGAAACTGTAAACAATAGATCTAGTCTGAATAGAAGAAAAGGGTAAATCAAATGCTTTCTGTGACCCTTCTACTAAATTGTTATGATATAAATTTTATAACATTTTACGTAAAAATGTCAGAATCAAGGTATGCACATATTGTGTATTTCGTATTTGTTAGTAACTGGTATAAGATTCAATGATTGACCATTTCTAGAAACAATAATGTACAACAGACTCATCAGACTAAAAAATAATGTCATTAATGAATTTGATTGCCTTCAAGGTAATTGGAAACTGCATTTATGGAGAATAGGGGTGATGAATTTTAAAGAAAAGGAAATTGTCAACATGTTTACATTATTTTGATGAAATATCCTTTAATTTATGATAAATAAACTATCTTTTTAATTATTTTATTATAAAGTCATCAACTCTATTTATAAATTAATTATCATATTTTATGCATACTGCCATGAGAACGAGTATTTCGAAGGTAATTGAATTGAATTGAATGTTGTTAAAGGCTCATCAACACAGTATAGGTTATTCAGAGCCGTCCCATAGAGAGGGGAAGGATACAAGGAATCCGGGAACCATACTCTTATTATCTAATAGATTCCTATGGTTCCTGATACACAGGACCACCCGGTTTACATCCCCATCCGACGGACGGGGCTAAGGGAAAGTGCCCAAGAACACACCGACGAAACTCAGTGGCATCACGGAGGATTGAAGCTGGGGCCTCCGGTTACAAATCCGCCGCACTACCCACTGCGCCATCCCAGCCCCCTTTATTTCGAAGGTTACAAACAAAGAAAATGTCTGATATTTTTCTCTTTGGTGAGTTTTATGCATACGTCATGTTGTGTGGTGTAAAAAAAAAGAGAAAGAAAAATGGTTTCCGCCCAATACTGAACTTCCGTGAGTTAGGATTGAGAAATTGGTGAGTGGGTTATATGGAAAGAAATATTTTAAAAAATGTCGCAGGTAGCTTAGGGAAATCCTGGTTTAAGTTGAATTTTCATCTTTCTTGTTTCTTCAATAAAATCAGACTTGGCTAGGTTATCTAAAGATGTATTCCAGCTCATTAACACTAAGGTATTTTGCATTGTCTTTTTACAGAAGTACCTGTCCAAGGAGGATTTGATTGATGCTTTGACTGTTATTATGTTATATGAAGGACATGGTACGTTATTACTTGGATTAAAATCCATCTCCCATGATGCAAATAAGTGATATATTTTACTGGCAGGTCATTTTATATGTACAGTAAAATGAGAATCGAACCCATACCAGACACTTTGGGTAAACCTGAGGTGACTGGTACCTTATGGTACCTTCATACATAACAGACAAATTCAATACCCTATAAGCAAACTCATAACTGGCCATAACAAAAAAAAAATGTTTGACCTATGTTTATGAAACTTCACATACATACCGTATTGTTCCTTTTTAACGCCCCCGGGGGCGTTACATTTTTCAAAGGGGGGTGTTTATTAGAGTGTAAACTGTTCAATCATTGACCCTTATGTAACTCTATTATAACTCTAAAACCCTTAGTGCACTATACTTGAAATACACATGGATAAAAGTTTTTGTGGATATATTAGTCGACATAGTCGTGTTAGGCGGATTAATACCACTTTTTAAGGTAAGGTTTTTTACTTTATGCACAGTGGGTGAGGTGTTTACTCACGGTGCCTGGGGGGAGGGGCGTTTATTAGGGAGGGGGCGTTTAAAAGGAACAATACGGTGGACGTAGTAACTTCACATACTTATACGTAGTATAGTACCCCAAAAACTAGGGGTGCAATGATTAATCGTGATACGATTATAGCGCGACTTTCTTTCACACGTATCATATTGTTGGGACTGTATCGTAATAAGATAACGATACACAGATAAGCATTGCCTTGCTCTTATTGACAAAAATAACCTCACTGATAATTGTAGAAATTATATTTTTTTGTTAGTACTCTACTGGTGTGTCACTTGAGGGGACCAGAGGTTTGCCCCCATCAGTCAGTCAGTCTTTCAGACCGTCCCACAAATGTGGATCCTGAAAAGTATTTAAGATATTTTTATGAAACTTGACATGTTGGTAGAGGGCAATGAGGGGATTATTATTTTTTTTTTTTTTTATTTTTTATTTTGTTGATCCGACAGAAATATGGTTACTATGGCAATGGATATAGTAAAAATACACAAAATACATGTATCATTTTATAACAAAACAAATGCTTTAAAAGATAATGAAAATTTGTGTGTAGGTAAGAGGGAGAACTTTAGGAGATCATGCAGATCTTTTTTTTTCATTAAGTAAAAAATTGTGGTTGCTGTGGCAACAGAAATTTTAAAAATTACACAAAAAATATAGAAAATGGTTTCCGCACAATATCTTTAGTTAGGAATGAGATATTTGAATGAATTTGTATGAGTAGGTAGCTTATAAATATGAACAGAAAGCTTGGGATTTGGGTCACTGGAGTCAAGGAAACTGTTGCTTAAAATAGAAGAATGGTGTCCGCTAAATAACTTTATTTAGTAATGACCTGGAATTGGCTGAAACTTGGTGTGTAGGTACAGTACAGCTCACGCGAAACCCACACTTTACTATGAGGAATTACAAATCGCGTAATTACGCAGAGTTTTGATGATAAAACTACTCGGAGTGGAAATCACTTACGCGATACTTATGCCACGATACTTTGCGTAGATAAACTCGGGAGTTCGCGGAGTCGATACTGCCCAGGTAAAGGGTGCAATTTTTTCTAATTACAGTCATTATAATCTGATAATGTATATTTATTTAATAACTTCAAAAAAATCGAAGCAGAAGACAATTCATAACTTTCACATCCGGTCAACTTCTGTTAAGTTAAGATATTCAGTAGGTTTACTCGGACTTTTTTCTCAATCTCTATATGGAAAATGAAAATATTACACCATGATTTAAATTAAATGTACCCATATTGGTGTTTTAAAATCAGACAACACAAAAAGAAGATACATATAATTATGTACACCAAAAACAAAGTTTTTAATATATAACTATCGATACAAACTAGTTTTTTAAAGGGCTAAAATCAGTTGAGCACCAGCGATAAACAGTTTACACCCTACCCGAAAGTGGAGGTCTTATTTTATTGATCACTGATTGGTCAGATTATTTTGATGATGTCATGTGAAAGTTATGAATTTTACTTTTGTTTTTGGAAAAGCAGATGTGGAAAAATTTGAATGCCCGGATTATGTATACTGGGTCACGATAGTTATATAGCGGTTCCTATTACCGACTTCGCGACGACTGCAATTAGTAATTATTATACTGGAAATTATAATTTTATTTTAATTAATCATTATTTGTAACAAATTTGTTCTGCTGTTTATTATTTTGTTGACTAGTTCTTTAGTCAGAGATAATCAGAAAAAATTGTAAAGAATTCCGGGTCATAAACCCGTTGTTAGTGCCGCCTTGTTAAAAGGTACATAAATGGCCAAGAATTATGGGTACTTATTTCGGTTGAAGAAGTCTGACTTTTGGACAACAGAAACAAACAAAACTTGTGATTAATACATTAAAATTTTGAAATACGTATTTGTTTCAAAATTTATTCAGTGTATTTATCAGTCTTGCACAGAAAAGATGCACTCGGCGTCTCATTGTTTGTACTTATTTTGGCGATTGGCTTTTTCAAGCGCGCTGTCGAAAAATTTTGCTTTTCTCCCAGTAATAAACCACCACAGGTGAGCACTCATGGTTAATTGGATTCTATATACGCGGAGTAACTTAGAGTGCGAATGACTGACAATGGCGTACTTTCGCCGCGTAGATTTACCGAGTCCAAACAGTCACTCCACGTAGATCCGCGTGGCTCTTGATATGACCAAACTCGACGAATCGAGTAAAGTGTGGGTTTTGCCTGATCTGTACTGTAGTTTATATGAAAGGCAAGTTTGAGATTGCATTTGGTTAAAGGCAGAATATGCTTATTTACACATAAACTGGAACATCTGATGAAGCACTCACAAATTGGAGAATTACGCTAACAAATAAACTGACTAAAATTAAACTGTACACACTAATACATATTTGTGCACTAATTACGCTGTATCCCCTACATGCTGCACCGACGCTAAGCACAACACAGGAAGTGTGCAGATTCAAATGGTTTATAGCACAGGTAATGTTTATGTAAACACAATAGTTAAAAGTAGTTTTAATTAACGATGGATTCATAGTGGGATTTAATGCAAATTTGACGGTAATATTATACACAAATACTTGATACAAAGTCTCTATCGTCTCTTAAGGTTAACAATAAGCATATTCTGACTTTAACTGTGGTCCTTGAATGCTATATTTCCGATTCTACTTTGCTTATAGACTGTTCATGAACATAAGATCAGTTTACAAAGAGCTCAAAATATAATAAATTTATTGTATTTCAGGTTTGCTCCATGTTCTCCGGTGACAGATAGATAGTGCAAACAAATCTACGGAGGCAATATATTCCAACCACATGGACACATGAGGTATTCCAACCACATAGAGATGCACACGATATTAAGCTATAGAGATTTTATGAGATATATTCCCACATAAAAGCACACACGATATTTCCAACCACATACTTTAAGAATGAAAGTATTCTTACTACAGAGATATTTCAACCACGAAACATATTCAAACCACATAATTACAGAAACGTGTGATATTCTAGCAACAGAGAGATGGCATGGAGATGTGGGATAACCACATGGAGATGTGATGTAGTCCAACCATGTAGAGACCTGACATATTCCAACCACATAGATACTTTTGATGTTTCAACCTTTGGAGACTTGTGATGACAATGTTGAATAGTGTTTTAAACATATGTACTATTCCAGCCTCATAGCTGTAGATTAGATTGTGGTATTCCAAGCACGTAGACTAGGCACATGATGTATTAATTCCAGCAATATAGCAAAAAGTGATAGTCGTGCCACAAGAGAACAGATATTCCAACCACATAGATGCCTGATATATTCCAACCGCATATAGACAAGATAGGTTCCAGCTACATTCATATTTGTGATAGGCCAGCTATATAGAGACATGATAATACAATTCTGTTGCATGAAGGCAAGAGTTATTTGAACCGCATAGAGATCTGATATAATACAACCACATGGAGACAAGAGAAAAATATTCCAATCACTCAAGCCACTAGCATAGACGTGATAATATATATTTCCATTACAACGAGACAATATGGGTTAATCGAACCACATAGAAACCCAGTGTATTAACAACCACATGGAGACATATTGCAACCACATATTCCAACCACATTGGAGACCAGGGATATTTAAACCACAGACATGAGATAAGCCAGCAGCACAACGACATGATAATATATTTCCAATACATGGATACAGTCTGTGTTATTCGAACCACTAATAGGGCTGTTGTATTCCAACCACAGAGAGATAGATATTCAAACCACATTCCACCCTTATGGAGATGAGAGATATTCCAACAACAGAGACTTAAGATAAGTCACCACCACAGAGACATGATCATATGTTTCCAATACATGAAGCCAATCTGTGTTGTTCAAACAACATATAGACCCGACCACAACCATAAATTGTTTAGTTAACCAAGAATAATTTTCAAATGCATTTTGATGACAGCATAGTATCGGACCAGTAACAGCAGAGTTACGGCCCTTGATTTAGTTCAATATGCTATATTTTGCCTCGTTAAGACGATAGGGCCTTTATTTTTCATCCTATCTTTACCAAACTTTACCACATTGTTAATATCAATGAAAGCTCGGACAAGTTCGAAAACCAGCCATATCAGACTAATAACAGCAGAGTTATGGCCTTTGATTCAATTAAAAATGCTATATTTTGCCTCGTTAAGACGATAGGGGCTTCATTGTTAATCCGATCTTTACCAAACTTGATCAGATTGTTAATTAATATCAATGGAAGCTCGAACAAGTTCGAAAACCAATCATATCGGACTAGTAACAGCGGAGTTATGTCCTTGATTTAGTTAAAATTGCTATAATTTGCCTCGTCGTACAATGGGCCTTAATTTTGCATCTGATCTTTGCCAAACTTTACCAGATGTTATGACTCTAAAAAAAGAGTCTTTTTTATGCCCCCAAAGGGTGGCATATAGTAGTTGCACTGTCTTTCCGTTCGTCCCTGTTCGTCTGTACAATCGTGTCCGCTTCAAATGGACGGATTTTCAAATAACTTCGCACAATTGCTCACCACAAGACGACGTGTCACGCACAAAATCCAGGTCCGTGCCTCAAAGGTCAAGTTCACACTTAGAGGTCAAAGGTCAAAACAAAGTGCTTTCGTGTGTGGTTAATAACTCTGACATACATGGACAGATTTTTAAATCACCACAGCTAGACGACATTGTGTATAAAACCCAGGTTCGTGGCTCCAACGTCAAGGTCACATTTAGAGGTCAAAGGTCAAATTGTGTCCAGTCAGTAACTCTGACATTCCTGGACGGATATTCAAATAACTTGGCACTAGTGCTCAGCACAACCAGACGACATGTCGCGCACAAAATCCAGGTCTGTCACTCCAAGGTCAAGGTCACACTTATAGGTCAAAGTTCAAATCATGTCCGGTCTATAACTGGCATTTCTTGACGGATTTTGAATTAACTCCGCACAAGTGCTCACTACAACAACATGATGTGTCGCGCACAAAATCCAGGTCTGTGGCTCCAAGCTCACTTAGAGATCAAAGGTCAAATTGTATGAGACAATAACTCCGGCATTCCTGGACGGATTTTCAAATAACTTGACACAAGTGCTCACCACAATAAGACGATGTGTCGAGCACAAATCCAGGTCTGTGACCCCAAGGTCACACTTAGAGGTCATAGGTCAAATTGTTTGAGACAATAACGGGGGCAGTCCGTCCGTCCGTCATTCCTCTTTTCGTGTCCGGACTGTACCTTCAAAACCCCTGCATGGATTTTTGATTAACTTGGCACAAGCGATCACCATAACAATATGATGTGTCGCGCGCAAAACCCAGGTCCGTACCTCAAAGGTCAAGGTCACAATTGAAGTTCATATGTCAAAAACAGGTACGCAATTTCGAGTCCGGACTGTAACGTCACAACCCCTGCAGAGATTTTTAAATAACTTGGCACAAATGATCACCATAACAAGACGATGTGTCGCGCGTAAAACCCAGGTCCGTACCTCGAAGGTCAAGGTCACAATTGAAGTTCATAGGTCAAAAACAGGTACGCAATTTCGTGCCCGGATCGTAATGTCACAACCCCTGCAGGGATTTTCAAATAACTTGACACAAGTGATCACCATAACAAGACGATGTGTCGAGCGCAAAACCCAGATCCGTACCTCAAAGGTCAAGGTCACACTTGAAGTTTATAGGTCAAAAACAAGTACACAATTTCGTGTACGGACCGTAACGTCACAACCACTGCAGGGATTTTTAAATAACTTGGCACAACTGATCATAATAACAAGACGCTGTGTCGAGGGCAAAACCCAGGTCTTCAAGGTCAAGGTCACACTTGGATGTCAAAAGACAAATTGTGTCCGGTCAATAACTCTGGCATTCATGGACGGATTTTCAAATAACTTGGCACAAGTGCTCACCACAACAAGACGATGTGTCGCTCACAATTTTTTTTTTTTAATATTTATTTTTTTTAAATTATTTTTAAATATATCTGTTGGTTTCATATTGCTCCAAGGTCAAGGTCACACTTACAGGTCACTTCGGGGGCATTTGTTACTGTGACATTTCTTGTTTATATTTATTTTTTTATATATTTTTGTTTTTAATTTTTAGCTCTACTGGCCAAGGGCCAGCAGAGCTTATGGGATGGTGTGTTGTCCGTCTTCCGTCGTCCGTCGTCCGTTAACTTTTCTTCAAACGACTTCTCCTCAGAAACCGCTTGGCTAATTTTGACCAAACTTCACATGGATGATCCTTAGATGAATGCTTTTTAGATTTGTTAAAATTAGGTCAGCGCTACATCCAAGATGGCTGCCATTACCATATATGGTCGAAACCTTAAAAAATCTTCTTCTCCAGAACCGCTGGACAGATTTCAACAGTTTTTCTTTTAAAATGATCGCCAACGGCTAGACTATCAAGATTGTTCAAATAAAGTCCCCGGGGTCAAAAATGGCCGTGCCCCGGGGGTCCAAAGTTTGTATATTGAGGTTTTGCATGTTTTTCATACAGACATATAGGAAAAAACTTTAAAAAATCTTCTTCTCTGAAACCACAAGGCACAGAGCGCTCATGTATTACATGTAGCATCAGCTTATGGTCCTCTACTAAGTTTGTTCAAATGGTGACCCTGGGGTCAAATTTGTCCCCGCCCCAGGGGTCACAGTTTTACATAGACTTACATAGGATTTTTTTTTTTAAATCTTCTTCTCGGAAACTACAACAGCCAGAGGTTTGATATTTTGCATTTACTATAAGCTTATGGTCCTTTACCAAGTTTGTTCAAATGGTGACCTTAGGGTCACATTTGGCCCCGCCCCAAGGGTCACATGTTTTACATAGACATGTATAGGGAATTCTTCAAACGACTTCTCGTCAGAAACCACTTGGCTAATTTTGACCAAACTTCAAATGGATGATCCTTAGATGAATGCTTTTTAGATTTGTTAAAATTAGGTCAGCGCTACATCCAAGATGGCTGCCATTACCATATATGGTCGAAACCTTAAAAAATCTTCTTCTCCAGAACCGCTTGACAGATTTCAACAGTTTTTCTTTTAAAATGATCGTCAACGCCTAGACTATCAAGTTTGTTCAAATAAAGTCCCCGGGGTCAAAAATGGCCGTGCCTCGGGGGTCCAAAGTTTGTATATTGAGGTTTTGCATGTTTTTCATATAGACATATAGGAAAAAAGTTTAAAAAATCTTCTTCTCTGAAACCACAAGGCACAGAGCTCTCATGTATTACATGTAGCATCAGCTTATGGTCCTCTACTAAGTTTGTTCAAATGGTGACCCTGGGGTCAAATTTTTCCCCGCCCCGAGGGTCACAGTTTTACATAGACTTATATAGGATTTTTTTTTTAAAAATCTTCTTCTCGGAAACTACAAGAGCCAGAGGTTTGATATTTTACAATTATTATAAGCTTATGGTCCTTTACCAAGTTTGTTCAAATGGTGACCCTGGGGTCACATTTGGTCACGCCCCAAGGGTCACATGTTTTACATAGACATGTATAGGGAAAAACTTAAAATCTTCTTCTCTGAAACTGCAAGAGCCAGAGGTTTAATATTTTGCTGTTGCTATAAGCTTATGGTCCTTTACCAATTTTGTTCAAATGCTGACCCTGGGGTCACATCTGGCCCCGCCCCGGGGGTCACAGTTTTACATCAATGCTTGTTTTAAATTTTTTAATTTCTTTATTTTTTATTTTTTTATTTTCTTTTTTTGTTATTATTTTTTTTTTTATTATTTTTTTTTTAAATTTTTATTTTTTTATTTTTTTATTTTATATATTTTTTTTTTTTTTTTTTTTTTTTTTTTAATTTTTTTTTTTAATTTTTTTTTTTTTTTTTTATATTTTTATTTTCTCTACTAGCCAACTTGGAAAACCAGCCAGATCGGACCAGTAATCACAGTGTTACTGCTCTTGATATAGTTAAAAATGCTATAGTTTGCCTCTTTAAGACGATAGTCACTCGCTTCATTGATGTCATAAGAGCCATATTAGCCAGTAGAGCGTCCACAGGCCCTCTTGGGCCTCTTGTTTATTTTAAATTATTATATTTTTTATTTTTATTTAGCTCTATGTTGGGCCAGTCGGACCAGTAACAGGAATTATGTCTCTTGATTTAGTTAAAAATGCTATATTTTGCCTCGTTAATACGGTAGGGCCTTCATTTTTCATCTGATCTTTATCAAATTTTATCCGATTCTTTAGTTATGGCCCTTGAGTTAGTTAAAATGCTATTTTTTGCCCAAAACTTTCAAAAAACGTAAATGGCAGTCACTCGTCACTCGCTTCCTTGATGGTATAAGAGCCATGTGAGCCAGTAGAGCGTATAAGGCCCTCTTGGGCCTCTTGTTGTTTTGTTTTGTATCTTTTTTGGTTTGATATTATGACTTGTACTTATTTGGAAGATTTGTTTTCTTTTTCATTTCCTTTAAAATTATTTAGAGAATTTTCCCAGTCAAAAAATGGGAGAATTTTCCCAATAACATTCGGGAAAATTTTCCCAAAAATAGTTCGTTTGTGTGGTGTTTTACGTCCTTTTCAATACACGCAATGTTATATATGACTTTTTTGTGGTGGAGGCAGACCACCCATACTTTTCCTGGGTAGAACCAGTACTTTACACCTCCCGCCATCCGTAACGATCGACACTTCCTCACTTAAAGTCGAGCTCAATGGTATGTAGGAAAACAGGCCATGGGAAAAAACAGTGCAGTATCAATAACTGTCAGGCTATGCACGAGTCACATTACTATGTAAAGGACTAATCGCAAGACAACACATCATTCTCAAATCTGAATCTGAGATGCTAAGTTAAAATCAGATCTGAGTTAAAATATTCCATCTTAAACAAACTGTTTTTTTTTTGTTTTTTTTTTTTTTGGTTTGATATTTTGACTAATACTTACTTGGAAGATTTTTTTCTTTTTCATTTCCTTAAAAAATATTTAGAGAAATTTCCCAGTCAGAAAATGGGAGAATTTTCCCAAAACATTATGGGAAAATTTTCCCGATAACATTTGGGAAAATTTTCCCAAAAAGAATTTGGGAGAATTTTCCCATTTTATTTTGGGAAAGTTTTTATTTCATTAAATTATAAACATAATGGCATATTTAATTGTCAACACTGCAATGGAAGATGTTTCCAAGCTTTGATGTGTTGTTTTAGCTTTTAAGAAATAACTCATTTTCCCATGGGAAAATTTTCCCAAATTACAATATTGGGAAAATATTCCCATGGGAAAATATCAAAGTGCTCGTATCGCTGTAAAACTTCATCATAGACCCTCAATATGAAAGCCGCATACTATTTCGACATTATATTGAAAGATAAATACTTTCTGTTTTTCCCATGGGAAAACTGCCCAAATCATTTCCCATGGGAATATATTGTCCCATGGGAAAGACCCTTTCCCATGGGAAAAAAGCTTTTCCCATGGGAAAATAGGCTTTTCCCATGGGAAAGGTCAACTTCGCGTCAAATTTCTCGGAAAAATTAAAGTGTCACCAATGAAATAGAATATAATTTTACAATCATTTGGTATGTGCTTTCATATGAAATAGTCGCAAGCGCCCTAGCTCATTCGGAATTACTTGCTGTTTTTGCCAAAAACCGGCGCGGCAAAAAAAAAACGGCGGCTGTTCGTTACACTACAACGAGAGGTGCGGGGACGGAAGAAATCATTATCGAAGACTTGGAAGGTTTTCAGAGAAGTATTGAAGAAGGTGAGGAAACAAGTAAAAAGGAGATTGCTCTAGAGACCGAAGAGAAAGGGATAATTGAACATGAGAATACGGATAACGGAAGACGTGGATAAGAATCTGATATGGAGACAGCTGAAGATGCGACAACTCTACCTAGACCACCACCAAAACCAATACCCAGACGTTCTGCTCGGGAACGGCACATGCCAGCACGGTTCGATTCATACCACATGAATCAGATAGTGACAAGGCCATATGATTCAAAGATACAGGCATTAGAGGCATTAATAAAGTCAGGGGTATTGAACGAGATGGATGTAAGAGTTGCGCATAAACTGTTAGAGGCAGTATAGTACTGAATTTCATTTAACTTCGAGGTCGAATTTCAGAAGTGGGAGAACAAAGAGTAAAGGTTTGTTGATTTGTTATTATAAGTGACAATTACAGAGCTCTAAGGGAACAAGTTGAAAGGTAAGCATATAAAAAGTAATAGGTGTAGAAAGAGTAAGAGTCAGGTACATAATATTTGACTTAGTTATATATATATATTGAGATAGTAATTTGTATCGGTATACATAGGTTAAAAGTATACATATAGAAACATCGAAGGTATTTATATGACCGACATATGACGGGACGTCATTTTCCGGACAGGGCGTGATGTAACAGGGTCATTTTATCTCATGTTAGAAGAGTTGTTTCCCTTTGACCATATTTGTACTGGAGTTGAGTGCTCTATTTTACCGCCGTTTTGATCATGTGACTTTGAGTGAGTAGTTTTGGACAATAGAGAACAGCTGTTTGAAAAGTAAAGTTGTTGAGATGGTGAACTTCTGAAGTTTATGTTTTTGGAATGTTGTAGAGGGATATTTGCTGGGTCAGTATTATTTTATTCGATTTTATATTGAGCAGGGTTGACACAATACGTTGTGCTTTAGGTAATGTTATTACATGACGTTGGAATTGTATATTTCGGAAAACCATGTATTTTCGCGAAGTGTTCGTTGGTGTACTGATGTTTCAAGATGGCAGTTATTCTTAGCATGACTGAACTTTTCTATCTGACTTGCATGTTCTAACTTTTTAACTTGCAGTTGCATAACACAGCACGTTGTATAACTAGCACAGAGAGAGAGCTACCTGGGAGGGAGACAGACACACTTGTCCCATAGATTGGTAAGTGGAGTGTAGTATTGTAAAGCCATTATTGTTAAACCCTTGTTTTATCTTGGAGCCACTAGACACATGCTGAGTATACATAATTTTTAAGGTGACTTAAAGAGTATGCATTAAATCATAATTATGAAATGAGATTGCATAACTATATGATTTGGATTATATATGAATAAAGTATGTGTAAGTAATATATGATATAGATTATATATGAATAAGGTATGTGTAAGTTATATGTATTATGTGTTACATATGAATAATGTATGTGTACATTATATGTGTGTAGGATTATATGTAATTGAGGTACTAAGTACATCTTAATCATGTTAATAACTATATTTCAGAGTGTTGACTGTCATCATTCCGACATGGTTAGCAGTTATCGTTACCATACATACCACGTTCATATTCATGATTTACTGCACATCTTGGACAGATGAAACATATACTGAAAGGAAAAAGAAACGCAGGATGCGTATTTCCGCTATATATTGTATGTTTAATATGCTACTGCTAATCGAATGGTACAGGGCGACATGAGGCCTGTCCTTTTAGAAGGAAGGTTTAAACAGCACTAAACACACCAAAGGTTACCCCTTTAAAGTTTCATTATCGTCATAATGCGCATTTGGCTCAAGCAGGTGAGCAAACTTAGGCTTTAAATGTTGAAATCACTTAACATTAAATACAGTACTGAACTGGCTCAATTTTTCAAAGAGGAACTTCAGCATTTATGAATTTCTTGTTACAACGTGTACTGTGATTAAAACGTCTACAACATCACAGTTGTGTCCTTTCTCTAACTAACTGCAATTCTTTTTTTTACAAAACATCAACTTCCGGTAGGTTCGCATTATATCCATTCTGGGTCATACATAACCTAGGACGCAATGTTCATTAAAATTAATTATTTCTTGCCGTTTATAATTGTTCATTACCTGAATTGAATTGATATTGGGTTTTAAGGCGCACCAACACATGAAAGGTTGTATGGCGCCTAACAGGCATGAACATGCCAGGCTCATCCTCCATGTACATCGAGATAAAATATGGAGAATGGGCCTAGGACCTTCTCACCCTAAACTGAAGAGTTGCTGCAAAGTCTATTGTAGACACTCCAATTACGCTGGAGTCGCGTTTATTGTTTTCTGCCACTGCTCTCAGTGATGTGAGCGAAATGGCACCAGAAACAATGCAGGGTTCATGATGAAGACCTTTAATGAGCATGAACAAAAAATAACAAAATGAATATGAATGGAAGGGTGGGTCCTACCCCTGAACAAGCTACATTGTATGATAGGCACTTTAGAAATGTAAACAAAATAATTCTGTTTGAGTTATTTGAGGTTCTAAAATACATGTTCGCATTATCTCCATTACGTGTCACACATAACCTAGAAAGCATTGTTCATTCCAATTAAATTATCTCTTGATGTATATAAGTGGTTCATTACCCGAACAAGCTCGAATTTGTTTAAATTATAAAAAAAAATAAAAAATAATAATGTTGAAATTATAAAAATAAAAAAAAATAAAAAAAGGGGAGAGGTCTTACATAGGCTTTGCCTGTGGGCCAATCCCATTCAGTACTTGAATAAAATATTGTTTAAATTATAACAAGCTCGAATAAACGTTATAAATGTATGTCTGAGTTATATGTGGTAAAACATGACTATTTGTTTTAATTAATTCAAATAGGCTTTTAAATCCCATGCTTAATGTGAAAAAGCCATACGATTGCGTCCGTCTGACAACAGGTGTCAAACAGTACCTTTTGATATGTAAACAATTTGTAGCATTGCCCAACGGAAGGTCTACGTTGTTGTTGTTTTTTCAGACATGCTGTTTTTTCGCCGTTTACAGACGCCAGTGGAAAAGTCTGCGGTGAAGCTATTTACAACGTGTGCGACGCGCAGTTGCGGTCAAATACATACATCAATAAAAGAGGCCAGTGGATTCACGGCCTTCATTACATAGTCGCTCAACATTACAGATAAAGATAACACGGAACATCCATGCGTTCATTTCACTGATTACTTGTGAGCGGTTTGCATTCAAACAAGACTCATTATCAAATATTGACCCCACCATGGGTTCATGTAGGGTTGTATTCGTAACCACGGGGAGTGACCTTACCATGTGTTCATGTAGGGTCGTTCGTGTTTATAAACTACACGGATATACATATATTTCGTATGTGTCGTGTCCGGCCGTTTCCAGGGGTCCACTTGAAAGAGACATTTTGAAGTCGTACATTCGACGGAATATCACTTTACGAGAGGTTCAACGTATATGAATTAGTTTTTGCTTAGTGATTTAATGTATATGAATTATTCGTTATTCACGTGAACATTTATGTCAGAATCGCACCATGTGTTCATGTACGATCGTTCAGACGAGTTAAGGTATAATGTGCATTTCGCTAAAACATCAGCATAAAATACGCTTAATTAATTGGTTTGTTTTTCTTTTGTTGTTTCGTGTTCGATATATGCCAAGGTCATTCGTTTTGTTTTTGTTTCTTTCCCTTTCTTATGGCGATTTCATCAGTCAAATTGTCTGATGAGAGTGGCGAAAATCGCCATAGCTAATTAAAGATTATATAAACACCATTAATGTTTTTAATATAAAAAACAGTTATTTTCCAATTAACGACAAATCGTGTAATAACTTAGATTACGTAATATTGCATAATAATATTTAGTACATCTAATTTTATAGTGCTTTATTCTATATCAGTTTCATTATGCAATTAAAGGAAATTAATATGTGTTACATAATATGACAATGTTTCATGCAATATTACATGTCTACTAATTGAACTTTAAACATATTCACACCCTTGTGAATAAAAAGTCACTTTGTGGCATATATCGGCACTACACCCACTAGTTGTTTGTTACTTACTTCCCAGAATAAACAATGCGCATAAATAATCTAATTGCGAAGTGATTGAATATTTATGCAAAGCATTTGTTCTCTGTACGTACGTCCTGGACCCCGGTTTATAAACCTATTACGAGCTTCAGTGTTTATAACGCAACACGAAGACCATTGGCTTATTAAAACAGCGGGGGCGGGCTCCGTTCATCACCAGGGTTATCTGTAACATATCCCATTCAGGCTCTGTGTTTTACAACAGCCAGTCGGAGTGGAAAATTCTAAAACCGCCACAATCCCCAACCAACCACCCTACAAAAAATAATAAATATATAAGTAAAAAACAATGTACATGTAATAACTTACACCACATTCTTTTATGTATTTGTATGTTAAATAAGACTCGGGGGAAGTCTTCCACAATCCCCCAATGCAGCACTGTGATTTATTATTCCGAATTCAGTATTGTATTTATAACTTTAAAATAGCCCTTTTCCCTTAAGTCATGATATATATGTATCTAGAATAACAAAGTACAGGAGATGTGCTGTAAATTCTCTGAGCTGGACTGGGCCCTAGATTAAATAAAAGTCCATCTTTATCACAGTAATATAACAAACTGCATTATAGAATAGATTTATAAAACCCTAACATACATTGACTTGGTAAACCTTATTTACAAGACAAAACAAGTAAACAAAACCTAAACGCGAAGTCATTTTATATTAACGGATTAACTGCGTCTAAACTATGTAGTTGAAGAGCAGAAACAATGAAATTGGCCTGAAACCCAATGTGAAGATCACAATGGCATTTTGCGTTGAAGCATTCATATTTAAAATGGAGGCACTTAAAACACTCTGAGATTTGTTTGAAAACCATAGATGGACCAGTGCCCTTGTGGCAATTCCGACACTGCAGATTCCTTTCTGAAATAAACACATGCATCAGGGAATGCTCATCACGTGATTACCATACTTATGATAAACCGGGCTTACAGTTATTTGAAGTGTGAGCAAGGCATGAGTCTTGCACATGAAGATCATAAAGAGAAACCAAAAGTTCGCAATTGCAGTACTGTTCAGTTACATTTTAAATTTTAAAATGAGTCATGTCTGTGTGTGAAAAAAACTTCATTAGTGTTGTCTCATCAATACCCAATGAACTAGCTCACAAGCAGAAATATAAGATTGTGAAAGAAAGAAATATAAAAAGATCGGACAGGGAAAGTAGCATTCAAGGAGGACAGTCAACCACAAAACACAGAACTAAACACGCAAACAGACAAACAAGAAGGCCAAAGCAATAATAAATGCAAACGACATCACAAACACAAAAGGGTTGACAATAGGACTACGGCCTTGGAATGGTCAGTGGCAAAGTAGGCCACTGGGGGTTTAAACCGGTTCTAGGGTGCACCAAACCTCACACTTACCCTACTGTCGTCCCATTAAAACAGGACAGTGTAAATAAAGAAATCCCCGCCATGATCTAATCTTTAACCAACAAGGCAGCATCAATAGGCAATATAAGTAAAACACAAATATGCTCGTGTAAATATAATACAAAAAAAACAATAGCCTAGAAAGCCACAATAAAGGTACTCAATGACTTGGCAGAAGCCAGAGCAGTAAGAGAATAAACCATTAAGGGCACGACAAGAAAGATCATGGGCAAACATCAAACGCCACCGTCCCAATGGGCTTTAGGTAGGCGTCATCATAGGGTCCACAGCCTGTCCGTTCATCGTACAATTAAAGAGGAAAGCGTAGTGGCGAACTGTAAAAGGGTCCACTACAAAGCATGCAGTACGTCGCAAAATGATAGGGTCATAACCTCTTTTGATAAACCTTTTAACAAGTTTAACAAAGATAGTATGAAAGTGATCATGACCAAGAATCTTACGAAGTTTATAAATCACATTACCATAGAAGTCAGGTTGTGATAGTCCTTGTCGCAGAAGAGTCCTTAAATTACTTTTATATTTGGAAAGAAGATCAGGGTTACGATAATAACATTTTGCAAAGGTTTTACGAAGTTTATGGTAACGGTAACCCTGATTGAGTAACTGTTTAGTTATACAAAGATTACGAATATTAAAGTCCTCAACTCGAGTACAAGCTCTAGAAAAACGAATAAGTTGAGACACATACACCCCATAAGAAGTTGCTCCGGGAAGATGAAGGTGCCTAAGGTGCTGTAAACACATCGCAGCTTCCACATTGGATGATCTCTGAACCAGATATGGTCTGTGTTATCTGTTAATTTCAGTTATTGCAATGATTTGATTCATCAGGCGTTGTCTATGAAAGGACTCTGATCTTTCCCATCATGAGCACGTTAAAGATTTTCAGAAGACAGTTAGAGTGACACGGTAGAGGAATTAGGAAATATATTCAAGGACAATATTCAAGGACAGTATTGAGTATTTACCGGTACTTGACTTACGTTACATAGACGACTCTCGTGTGACAGAAATTGCTCAACAAATAGGTAAATGATGTCTCGCAAAGCACGACACGTTTGTAACAGAGGTTATAGATGACATAACCAAGTCTGTCTTTAAACAGATAAACATGTTTTCTTTCCTCAGTGGTCACCAACTTACAAAATATTACATAACTTGCTTTCTCTTCTCACATATATATGTATCATATTAGGTTCCAATTAACGGCGGATTAGAGTGTCTCACCAGCCTTTTCTAATTTTGGAAAGCTTTGTTGGATTTTAATAAGACTATACGAGCTGCTTAAAATGCCTTTTAATGCTTGCAAAAGATTAGTAAGTATGATTAGCAAGTTCTTTTACACATTGTTGCATATCACTTGCAGAAGATTAAGTAGGTGACGGCCATCAAGCAAAACAAAGAGCCACAAGAGACCCTGCTTAACTGGCATAGCAATCGGTTGCGATAGAAGAGAAACTAAAAACATGTTCAATAAAACAGAGATGAAGATGTGCCTTGTATCATAAAACGAGAATTTGAGACCTTCTCGATAATTTCTCTAAGATGATACGATGCAATGCGTGTGTTGCATGTGGTATATGCCAAACAATACTTTATTAAACTTATGCTATATACAGTAGACACAGAGTTTGTAGTACATGTCATAGCAATGGTACAATAAATACAGTCAGATGAGCTATGGGTTAGTTTTAGGAGCTAGGAATCACGTTAGGTTCTTCGTTGCACACTGTATTACTTATTCAACAGTTCATATAAACCGAGACGAGACGAACAGTTGCTCTTCATTTGCTGAAAGAGGTAAAACCTGTGCATGGAAAATCTGGAAATACTGAATTAAGGTGGGACCACGGAATGTCTAAACAAGGTAAACATGTACAGTAGTGTTTGTATGTTTAACACATTGCAGTATACATACATTAGACTAGTCTAAGTCAACTGCGATACTTGCATTATTTAGTCTGTATCCAAAACCATTAAGGCTAATTAGACCAAATGAAACAGATCGCCGTCTTTTTGTTTTGTTTCTAATGATTAACTGGCATCGCGTGACGTCATCGAGGAATGCCTTCGGCTGTTTCCGTAAAATATTAAATATAACGTTTCCGTGATATGTGTGTATAAGCGCAAAATGTGCCTTATGCAATCAGTACTGTTACTCATTCGATCTTTGGAGATCGCTGAGCCCGATACTTATATTTAGTTATCGGTGGTACATTTTCAATTTCTTTTGTTTTCTTACTTAATTTTTGATTCGGTGGTTCCACTACTCCGGCCGATAAAAGGCTCTGGGTATTGTTTAACCACTTACAGGATATGTGGTCTGCTTTTTAATTTAGTCTTTTGGCTGTTACTTGTGATACGCAGGCTTCATAACCGCTGCTCCCAACTAAATTCCATTATGTTTATTTCGCTCTTCGGGGCATTTAATTTTATTAGATACTGGGACCATACGCCGTACGACATGGGGAAGCATGTAACTCCATGTCCACAGCCGTATGCATGCCATCTTCGGGATGGTTAAAATTGTGTACTATTGATTTTATGAATATTGAGTTCTGCTCAACCCGGGGCTAGAGGGCGTGAGCGGTAGCTAGCATATTTCATTACCGCTCATGAACAGTCTCAATCAAACCGAGACTGCAATATTTCGTATGTGTCGTGCTCGGCCGTTTCCAAAGGTCCATTATCATACTCTTTATTGATGCATTCGTGATTTACCGATGAGATAAACACGTTGTTTCACGATGTTTACAGAGATCTTTTTAAAATCGTCTATGCATTATCTTTGAAATACAATTAGGAGCTCTCCTTAACTATGTGTTATTAAGTAAGGCGCTTTCCCTCAAAACACCTTCAATACGTCAGCATAAACAAACATCAAAAATGGTACTGCAGTATAATAAAATCTTAATGTTCACCTGCTTATCTGCATCTCGTAAGTACAAATTAAACATCCTCTTTGTAACAAAATGAGTGCCTATTTACTTAGAGTTTTTAACTGTGTTTGTCATGGCCTCATTTCCCCTGATTTTGAATTGAAATGTTGGTAGATTTTTGCCAAGCGCAACACGTTTAATCGATGCCTATATCTAATAAATGATATTTTACTAGATTCATTCTATTGATAAAGAATAAGTTGTTTTAGCGTTTATTTCATCAAAATTCATCAACTGTAAAGAAAGTTATGATTTTAAAAGCTGTGCATTATGAGTAAATTTGTCAGTATTTACCAGTGCGGCCCTAATAAATGTATAGAATTCTTATTACGACACTACGTGCAGTCCGAACAGTCCGAGTAACATGACATTTGCATAGATGGCGTGTTCCACCAGGTATCCGTGTTGGGACTGTATACATGGGTGTCGAAATCGCAAGAACTTGTCACAGGATCGCAAGCCATTATCCAGAGTAGTTAGTGACCTATACCATAACGGCAAGGGGTAAGTCAAATCTATTTCATTTGTTGTAAATTATTGTCATATTTAAATTGTTGTTCTGAAGTAAATATCTGCCGGTAAAAGCCATAAATAGTTAGCAGGATATTGTCTTTAATTCTTGTACGTTTTCAAACGTCAGAATATTTTAGCAAATTATTGTCTGATAAGATTATTGGGGCATATATTTACATTATTGATAATGCCAGTTGTTCGGTAGATAGTAAATGGAATACGCGACTCAGATTGCATGTACTTTTCTACGGAGGAGTCTAACTGTCATTACGTTATTGCATAAACGGTTATTGTTTATTGTGCAGTATAAATAACTCTGAGATTGGTTTTCATATTGTCATTATTGTTCAATCACTCTGAGGTCGCAGTACCATTATAGCCTATAATGTGTTAACGGGATGTAAAACCAATTATTCATTCAGTCTATGGTTGCATTATTATGTTGTAAGTTTTGCGTTACATCTAGAAATGTGAGATTTCATTGTCGATAAATAACATCTGTAATTGTTTTACACGTTTTGTTAAAGTTTAGCATAATGTCTATTTGAAGAAGGTTTAGAATTCGGGTTCATTCATTCTGAATAAAGATTGCTTTGCAATCAGTATTATGTATGGTGATACCTTAGTGCTATTAAAAAATACATGTTGTGATAACATTGTAAGACTGTGTATATATTTTGTAGTCGTATACGCTAGGAGCGTAGAGAATGTAGAGGGTATTGTCGGGAGCGTGGTCTATGGGGTCGTAGGTTTGGAACTCCGTCATAGGACGCGGGAACGACAGCATTCGCTATTTGGGCGACAGACCAGACGGTAGCCACGGAGACGCTAGGCAAGAGGGCCTGGTTACGCAGATAGCTACGCAGATAACGTCACCGGATGTGTAATACCGGGACTTGGGCCATGGCCGGAAAGGATCGTGCTAGTGGGCGTAGATTGCGAATTACGTCACCGGAAGTATGTGTGGTACCGGGACGAATAGCAACCGCTAAGGACGGTATTGCAATATAACGCGGAAGTGAAGTATTAGTGCCGGGAACTGTACCGGAAGGACTCAGCTAGATATAGCTTTGAGAGATAATATAGCGAGTGATATAGCATACATATATCATAAATACAGATATCAGATATTCAGTCTGATTAAAACCGAACAGTTTATTCTAACGTAGTGAACTTCATTTTAAACAAGATTTAAAACGTTGATATTTCCACGTTGTCATTTGTATTCATTTGTATATATATTCATCTTGTTGTAAATAAATTTGTAAATTTATTTATTCTTGATTCTCTCTTGGTGAGTTGTCCCCACTACGTCCATCTTGTTACACTCTTAAATGAGGAGATTATAGCTTCTAGCTATTTATAACATGTTCTATATAGCCAATGTTGAACACTGGTCACTCGTTTGATTGTGGCTCGTGAGCATACATTAGCAAAAACAATTTTGGGTGCTCATGTTAATTGCGACTTATATATATATATTCTTTTACACGGAAGATGGTTGATTTAATATATTTTAGATATGTTTTTTACTTTAAATTTGCTAGATGGACCAGCACATTTATAGAAATTATTATTTGTATTTCAGACCGAAGCAAGCACCTCAAAGTCGGAGTGAATTTACGGATACAACAATTTCAGCAAATATACATGAACACGAATATTTGCTATGCCAACGAAAGTTCGAAGATATTTTTAACAGTATTGTTAACGAATGTAGGCCACGTTTGTTTTATTTGTTAATAGTATGATATTGTATAACTAAATGCATAGAAATACATTTCACATTAATTTCCATTAGGACGGAAATTGTTACAAGAGTGCAAATTTGTCACAAAATACGCCCGTCCTGAAATGAAAAAAAAATAGATATTTAAATTAGATTTCAATTACTAGGGTTATTGAATGGACTTCGTCAATTTAAACAAATGTAACCAATAAAGGGGCAATGATCATAGTAAATATAGTTTTGTTTAAAGCTACAGACGCTATAGGTAAATTGATACTAGTAAATGAATATTAATGAGTCACGGATGAAGAAGTTTCATTTCGACGATCATTCAAAAAGTCTGTATATAAATGTAACCAAAGAAATACAAAAAGATCGGACAGGGAAAGTAGCATTCAAGGAGGACAGTCAACCACAAAACACAGAAACAAACACACAAACAGACAAGAAGGCAAAGGCAATATTAAATGCAAAAGACAACACAAACACAAAAGGGTTGACAATAGTGCTACCGCCTTGGAACGGTCAGTGGCAAAGTAGGCCACTGGGGTTTTAAACCGGTTCTAGGACAGTGTAAATAAAGAAATCCCCGCCATGATCTAATCTCTAACCAACAAGGCAGCATCAATAGGCAATATAAGTAAAACACAAATATGCTCGTGTAAATATGATACAAAAAAAAAAAATAGCCTAGAAAGCCACAATGAAGGTAGTCAATGACTTCGCAGAAGCCAGAGCAGTAAGAGAATAAATCATTAAGGACACGACAAGAAAGATCATGGACAAACATCAAACGCCACCGTCCCAATGGGCTTTAGGTAGGAAATCGATGCGTTAAATATAACATTTGGTCTAGTCTTCGTACAGGTAACATCGATAAATGCACATCTTTTGATAATATTTCTTAAACAGAATAGTTGGTCGGAACAGGATTTGAAACATGGAATTGAATTGAATTGGTGTTTTAAATCGCGCCAACACATGAAAGAAATATAAAAAGATCGGACTATGGAAAGTAGCATTCAAGGAGGACAGTCAACCAAAAAACACAGAAACAAACACGCAAACAGACAAGAAAGGACAGAAAGGTTATATAGCGCCTAACAGAAATGAACATGCCAGGCTCATCCTCCATGTCCATCGAGATAAAATATGGAGAATGGGCCTAAAACCTTCTCACCCTGAACTGCAGATTTGCTGCAAATTCCATTGTAGACACTCCATTTACGCTGGAGCCACGTTATAGCTTTTCTGCCACTGCTCTAGTGATATGAGCGGGTCATGATGAAGACCTTTAATGAGCATGAACAAAACATTATAAAATGAACATGAGTTTTGGGGTGGGGTTCTACCCCTCTGCCTCTCCCCTCCAACGGGATCTGCAATGACCCTATTATTTGCCCCGTCCCCAAACGGGGCCCCCGGAACCACAAATATTTGGTTCAAAAATATTTATTTTGCTTCATAGTATATGGTACTAAACAGAACATGTTTTCAAGAAGTCGTTATAGTTCATTGGTTTGATTTGCATGTATACATGTACGATGTGCACTGCTTGTTATTTGCAACTTCATGTTGATCTGCTCATGATAAATCGGGTATTGAAGCGATCAAATTTAACATCATTTAATTTACAGACGTCGAACAGTGCACAATGTACCTGTACATAGGTAGCAATATGATATACTTTTTTTTTATATTTTCGTCTTTGAAAATAGGTATAAAAATCGAACAGGAAATACAGCTTTCACAGAACACAGTAAACCCAAAAACACGCAAAAGGACAACCATGAATGGCAATGTTAACAAAGAATAAATGCAAATGATGTCACAAACACAAAAAAGGGTTGACAATAGGGCTACCGCCTTGGAACGGTCATTGGCTGGGGTTTAAACCAGGTTCTAGTGTGCACCAAACAGCACACTTACCCTACTGTCATCCAAATAAAACGGGACAGCGTAAATATAGTAATCCCCGCCATGAACTATTCTCTAACCAACAAAGCAGCATTAATAGGCAATATAAGTAAAATACAAAGATTCTCGTGTATATATAAATACAAAAAAAAAATAGCATAGAAAGCCACAAAGAAGGTACTCAGTGAAAAGGCAGAAGCCAAAGCAGCAAGAGAATAAACCATTGAGGGCACGACAAGACAAGATTGCAGACGACCTACATTCTAATTTACAGTTAGATGTTCTAACCACTGAGCTGTAGCGACTTCTTGACAACATGGTATAATTAGTAACATATATTATGATGCGAAATATTTTAATATATTTGAACGCTCCACAAAATGTGATAAAATCAGTATATAGTAAATCATATCGCACAAAAAAGTCATGCAAATAACCACAAGCGGTGTAATACTATTTAGTATCAATTTAACTAAGATTCAGTCTCAAAACTTTAATCTTGATTTGTTGTTCTGGTGTTAATAAATTTATGTGCGTGTATGTGCTATAGTTATTCCGTAATGAGTATCTACTGTTGGAAATACCACAACAGACCAACACGATTCCGTAGTGTAGTGGTAATACCGTCATGTTGCAAACAATGTTAAAACCACAAGGTCCCCGGTTCAAATCCCGTTTCGGGTAACCTTATTTATGAAATATATTCGGAATGAGATATAGGGTCCTATAGAAACCACAGCGTCCAAACGCAATGGCATCGTAGGTCCGCAGTGTACTACAAACAAGGAGCAATATTTAATTAATTACACAATGAAAAAACACAATACAACAGAAAGGGCGGTGAAGACAGGGTTACCGACTTGGAATGGTCAGTACTCAGCCAGCAAGACCACATCGGGCCGACATCGGACAGACATTGCATACGACATGGGCCCGACGTCGGGAAACAACATCGGGCCGTGGTGAATTTTGCAAAGAAGCGCTACGTCGGTCATATGTCGGTTCATATGTCAGGCCTACCTCAAAATATTATAAAAGAAACAAACATTTATTTGCTTTACGTTTTAAAAACAATTCTAAGTAACTATCCGTGATTGGATAGATAGATATATTTCTCAACATAAGTATTATCGGGCGTGTACTGACCGAATTTTCGATCAAATCGATACAATTAATACTGAAATGTTTTCATTACATATACCACCTATGTAATATCTTTCTGTTGGTGTTAATATCAATGAGCTCGATTGGGAAAATATACTTTAGCAATAAATAAAACTCTTGTCAATGTACATGATGTACATAGCATCATTTTGAAATAAAAGAAAAGAGCAAAGCGAAGAATATATTTTCACATTAACAATAAATACACAATATTTAAAATGACATGTCATTACCACTCGTTATTGATTTATGGTGTATTATGTCGGACCGACAGCGGCCCGATCAAGGGTATCAAATGAACACCAATTAAAACTCTTTAGGTTGATTATTTATATTAACAACAAACTAACAAATGATAGTTATGTTATTTGACCAATATGATTTGAGATTCTTAATTTCCTTGTTTGCCAATTGCTTAAAAATGTGCTGTACATGCGTAACAGCCGATGTAGGCCCGACGTCAGACTGATAATCTTATTTGTTCTTGATGGAAAACGGTTAAAATAATTTCTATGCTCTGAATGGATCCTAATTGTAAATTAAATTATTGTTTTTCTAATCTCTCTATGTTTTTCCAGAGAAAATAACAAAAGAAACACTAAGAAACACTAAGATGTTGTTGTAAAGCTATATAAAACACAACATAAGAAACATCTCAGGATATATCCAGAATTGTACTGAACAACCACAGCACTTGCAAATGAAGAGAAAACCAATTTAGGGTAAGACCAGAAAACCCGAGAGACGAAAGCTCATGTACCTACCTCCCTTAGTCGGGATTTCACTAGGTGCAATCATAGAGTCCCGAAAGTTGTCCAGTCATCGCACAAGGTAAAAGTGAAGCTTAGTGACTGACATTAGAGGGGTCAATCACTAAACACGCAGTGCGTTGTAATACTAAAGGGCGGAACTCTTTTCTGACGAACTTCCTGATTATTTTTTTTAAAGTGGTCAGGAAACCAGGAAGATCCCTTTAACTTTCGAAGTTTATAGACCACATCTCCATAAAATAAGGGTTGTGTCGCAGAAATGTTTTAAGGTTGGTGTTTTACTTCTCTAGTAGGTTTTCGTTGCGACGGTAACATTTTGAGAAAGATCTACGTAGATTGTCATAACGAAAATCCTGCTGAAGAAGTTTACTTGTAATAACTTGATTTTGATCATTGAAGTCTAAAACACCATTACAAGCTCTAGCAAAACGAATGAGCTGGGATATATAAACCCCGTATGATGTAGCACATCGGCACATTTCCACAAATTATATTTACAATAGGGTTGTTTGTAAAGAAAGCCCTGACATTATTACAAGCTAGCACAATTGTACCTTCTGTAGCAAATGTCTTCTGAATAAGCTGAATCAATTTATCTTTGATTAGATTATGTGGTACAAAAGTATATAGTGGAAAAGCGGTAATGCTTATAGAAGAGGCATGAACATGCTTACACTGTAGTTTATCAACTTCTGCAGAGCTTTTGACAGACCACAACATATTGATTCCTGAGTTTTCAAAAGCCGTTCTGCAATACTTAATAATATGTTCTTTAATCGCGGAAAGTCAGGAAGATAATAGCTTTGATAAATTGGTCGTGGTACATGAACTTGAATTAGCAATAAAATCTGCTTTGTATGGAATTTTGAGAAGTATTGGGTATCCAGTACGTTGTAGGGAGCCTCGTCTGCTTACTATTTACAGGAACCTTTATAGTCTCCATAAAGGTCACATGCTGGGAACAATGTCTTTCTCCAGCAAAGGTGTGGTTATTTAAGCAGAAGTTCTCGCTAGCTCTGCATTCAAAGTATTGATATAATGTAATCGTCAGACAATAATTATATGGCTGGAAGCTTTGTCTGCAGGAACTAGAACAAATTTAGTATGCAGATTCTGAATACCCTTTTTAAGGTGTCGAAAATTGCAAGTAGACGGCCGTGGAAGCAGGGATGGATTTGATTCGTAATACGTAGAGAATAGCCGCACATTATCGATGTTACATGTACAAAGGCTAGATCATGCAGATCAAATGTGATATTTAACGCATCGAGATGTTTATTGCTCTCATTCAAAAAACTTTTGTTAGAGAAAAAAATACATGTTTTGGCCTGTAACAATATTAATGGGTTTTTACTAATGGCAGTTTAGACAATTATACTATTTTGACTTGCAAAGAGGTTTGTGAAGCACTCAGTTTCCTATTAGATAATATTTTTTCAGGTATTGAACTACAGTTTATTGACAAATTATGGTAGTTTTTCTAGAACTTGTAGTCATGTTAAGGACTTTAATATTCATAATATTTGTTCAACTAAAAAGCTACTCCATCAGGAATATCGTTACCATAAACTTCGAAAAACCTTTGCAAAATTATATAATCGTAACCCTGATCTACTTTTAAAACATAAACATAATTTAAGAATTCTTCTGCGACAATGACTATCACTGACTTCTATGTTGATGTGATTTACAAAATTCATAAGATCCTTTCATACAATCCTCATAAAACTTGATAAAAAGTTTATCAAAGAGGTTATGACCATATCATTTTGCAACACACTGCAAGTTGAGTGGTTGACCCATTTACAGTTCGCCACTATACTTACCTCTTTGATTGTGCGATGACCTGACAGATTGTGGACCTGATGAGGACGTCTACCTAAATCCTTATATGAAGGTAGCGTTTGATGTGTGTCTTAAATCTTGTCTTGTTGTACCCTTAATGAGTATTTATTGTGTGGCTTTCTAAGCTTTTGTTTTACTTATAGTACCTATAAATGTTGCCTTGATTGTTAGAGAGTATAACCTGGCGGGGATATTGTCATTTACACGGTCCCGTTTATAGGGATGACAATAGGGTAAGCCTGAGGTTTGGTGCACTCTAGAACCTGGTTTAAACCCCAAACGGCATTTTTTTGCTACTGACCTTTCCAAGGCGGTAGCCCGATTTTCAACCCTTTTATGTTTGTGATGTTATATCTTGCCTTTTTTTCATATTTGTAGTTGTTGTTTGTTTCTGAACGTGTTTCTGGTTGAATATGGTTCTTGAATACTACATTTCCTATTGACTTTTATATTCACTCTGACTTACATGTCGACTGTGTTAATGTTCGTCAAATTAAAACTACTTCACCCGTGAAATTCATATTTATGAGTTATCATAAGTTTAAGCATAGCGTTTGTATTTTTAAATACCCGATTTCGCCATAAGCTGGTGGACATGAAATTAGAATGTGACGACGGTATATCAATATTGTTTAAATTATCTGACTGTAAGAGATTATCATTTTAAATTATATATCGTTGTTAATACTGATAGGCTTTGTGGATATAAACCAACTCTAGATTTTTTATATATTTATCTGGTTTTAAATACCGTTAGTAGACTGCTTTTTCCATGAAGCATGTTGGCGCCTTATTGTAAATTTACCATCATTCTCTGCCGGCCTTTAACATCGTATACACGCCGAACAGTATGCGAAACTATTATTATATTTACATTATTTTTCCGTCGCAATTATAACAACAATAACGTGACTTGGGAGATTGATAATGCCTGATTAAGAACGTGCAAGAAAGACAACTACTATCAGTGTATATTTAGATAATGGAATAGCCATTTTCTATAGAGACACTCTGGATGCGAGAGCACCAGCTCTGCTTCCTTAAAAACAATGTATTGAAATTCTTTTGCAAAATAAATAATCAAGTAAATACACATATTTATTGTTACACTGACATAGCTCGGATTAACATTTGTCTAAATAATAAAAGAGTATGATATTGGACCTCTGGAAACGGCCGAAAACGACACATACGAAATATTGAAGTCTCGGTTTGATTGAGACTGTTCATGAGCGGTAGTGAAATATGCTAACAACCGCTCATGCCCTCTAGCCCCGGGTTGAGCAGAACTCAATATTAATAAAATCAATAATACAACATTTTAACCATCCCGAAGACTTCATGAAATATGACTTTTTCTTTGAATTCGTTCTTTGTTTTGTGTGTGTTTGTGGTTGACTGTCGTCCTTGAATGCTTCTTTTCCTGTTAGAGTTTTATATATACTGCTCTCCAACATACACATTGGTGAATACCTAATTACCTATCTCGACCACAGTTTACACTAAGCTAGTAGATATATTGTTTGAACTGTGGTTTAACTTTGCGTTTCGAATACGGCACTTGTTTAACAGGTTTGCTAATTCTGACATTGATTGCCCATTTACCCTATACACTTACGTGTTTTCATTTAAAACGACATTTGAATTGCAATTCTGATAAAGATGAGCAAAGTTCTCCATGATATGTCCATCGACTCTGAAATGTGATTTCCGTATCAATCTTATTTCAATTATGACAGTGTCAAAACACTGATATACAATGTGTAGTATAAAACATTATATGTGTTCTATTTCATTTTTGTTTTGGAAATGTGATATCAATTTATGCACTCCTGGAAATGTGATATCAATTATTGCACATTGATGATATGTCCATCGACTCTGAAATGATGTAACATCATTTTCTTATCAATCTTATTTCAATTATGACAGTGTCAAAACACTAATATACAATGTGTAGTATAAAACATTATATGCGTTTTATTTCATTTTTGTTTTGGAAATGTGATATCAATTAATGCACTCCTGGAAATGTGATATCAATTAATGCACACCAGTATAACTCTTTATTCCATGGGCATGTACACTTACGACATTATATATGGGAAAGTGAAATACGCTAGAGTTCCAGTGTTTATCACGTCCTTTATAATGCAGAAGAAAATAGATACTAATGCACTTAGCGTTTACATAACGGATTTAAATGAGTTGTAAATATCCAACGAAATATTGTCGATGTACGAGTATTACAACCTTTAAAGGTGGAGTTGAACAACAATAAATGTTCCTGAATCACATTCGTTTATTTATAGCAAAGGTGGTGTTGAACAACAACAAATGTTCCTGAATCACATATGTTTTTTTATAGCAAAAGCGTCTACATGTATGAAACAAAATAATCTATATACATTAAACTACTGAACTACTAGATTTGATTATACGATAATTATTTCATTTATTACAATTAATTAAATATTTACATTCATATCAGTAATACATAAAGGTTTAAATCATTTGGAGAATCAAAATTGTCGGATAGAAATCAATTACTGATAGTTAACAGAGTATTGCATAATGATAATCACCACAAATCACATCAGAGCGAACAAAATAAATGTGAGTACATAGAAAACATGGAACATGTAACTGACACTTCTCGAAGTAGCTATTTTGGTTTTGAATATTACTATCACTATACTTCAAGCAATCATATTTTATAAAGAGCAATGACAACAAACCATATACAAACAATTTATCACGAATCTTCTGATTAAGCAACGTTATTTTAAACAATATAGGAATTGTATATTTGTTCAACGATGCAATACCTTAGTAGTGTCAAGTAAATAAGAGGTATTTTAAATTCTACTTTATAATGCAGGTTCTTTTTGCATAATTATTTCATAACTTCTTTATCTGCAGTTTCTTTTTAATCATTTTTTCGTAAATTGTGTTATCCATTTATATATTCAAGGTAAGTAATAGACAGAGTCTGTTTTCAGCGAGTTGGCTTATTTAAACACCGAGATGGGCGTAGCCCATCGAGGTGTTTAAATAACCAACGAGCTGAGACAGACTCTGTCTTTTTTGTAGCATGGTGCACTTAGTAACACTGTGACGTCATAGTGACCGTACTCTAAATTCCAATATCTGGTAGTTGTAGTACGGTATAGCCACGCACCCTTTAGTTACTCTAAATTAAACGATTTAATGCTCTGCATTCATCAAAGGAAATGTCACCGACCATGCTACAACTAATGATATTATCGTAATTAATAGGTAAATACATATATAAAGTATTTATTTGTTTATACATAATTGCCATAAATCTTATGGTCATCGTAAACCGGTAGCAAAATAACAAAGCGTCAACTATCCAATTTAATGAATGTAGAGCTACATATACATTTAAAGATACATCTTGATAACAGTATACGCTGGTTTCATTTGCTCACCATCGCTCTGTTCTCTAAGAATGTCCGTTGATAATATTAAAACAACTAGTATACAATTAATCTTATAGTCATATGTTGGAATAATTTCCGTCGCACATTGTTTATTCTTTCATCCTTTTGAGAGTTTTAATATGATGTGCAGGTGTTATCATTCCTGGTAGAATTCTGTGATCGAATACGATATCTTCAACGCCATGTAGCTCTATACGTTCACTACTTAACTCGTCCTCGTCTTCCTGCATGTCTGTCTTATCACTGACATCACCGTCGTCGTTTTCTTCGTCTGCATTTTCATCCTAATATATATATTACCATATTCAGTAATGAAATTATTCTTAGTCCTTCATACTTAATAAACATTTGATATGTTGAATATAAATATTATGCTGCGTGCGTGTAATTATTGTTAGTGTTATTTAATTTACAATGAGTTACTTTATTAAAACAATACCCGTCTGAAATACAACCAACAATTACGTGCCAATACACAATCGCTCCTAACAGTAACATTAATAATAGTTATTACGATTCACGTAGATGACATGGGCTGACATTCCTGGCCTGTGCACTATTTCCACACGAGCCATGATACCCAGTCAAGAATCTAGCCATAGTTTTTATCCAAAAGTTAATTCGCGAAACGTATATGACGTCACTAACAAACAATTTACAATTTAATTTATACTTTCTTTAGACTGTTGGATGCAAAAATACGTCAGATTATGTTCATATAATCAGAATAAATCAGTAGAAATAGGCAGAAAATAGAGGTTTGCAGTATTGCAGTTCTAAAGAAAATGTCGAATGTTAATGTGCCAAAGCATGTTGATGAATAGTTTTACCTGTTATTGTTAATATTTGTTAAGCTATTGTCGTGAAGAAAAGTAGACAGTTGTATATTACCTAAACTACACCAGTTAGGGATAATTTACAATTGTCAGCATTCAAAATAGTGTGTAATTTGACATAAATATATTATGCTTCGTCTACACATATACAAACCGATTTGAAAACTTAGACATTCTATATAGAGCATATTGATAATATCATTTCAAACACAAACAATAACTGCTTCAAATGAATGCAAAAACATTAACTGATTATAAAATACATATTACACTTTACTTATTGTTCAGTTGCTGTGACTTATTTCGTAGAAAACAATAAAATATAAAATTTATAAATAATCCATATATGATATTAACTATAACGACATAGATCTCATATGGCGGCCTCCATATCCGTTCTAGAAAAGCGTTAAAATGGTCATAGCTTTTTTGTTTATTGCTTTCATTCTTTTCCTAGTGTTTTAGAACTCTCAATACAGTTTTATTTTGAAAATAGGTCAACAATCATGTAAGTTTCAAGTTACTTCTCTTTTTCTCTATTAAAGCATATACTCTGTTATATGAATTTGATGATCTCAATAAGCATCACTGGCATTTTCCTTAAAACAACACTATTTTGAATATAATCAATTAAAATCAAGTTCAAAATATGTAAGTCATACTTACGTCATAGTCTGGATTTATAGCAGATGTGGTAAATCTGGCGAATGTCTGAAATATCATAATATTCATAAATACATATTAAGGGAAAAGTGTAAAGTGTGTTTATCTACTAAGAAAATATTATTAAATGAGATCTACTAAAGAAGTACGATATGGTATATGTAACAAGTACGAATACTTATACATTCTGAAGGGCTCTGTAGCACCAACTACATCCGTTTGCAAGTCATATAACAATATGTTTAAGTATAAACTACGTTTGCAGTACAATTCACTGTCTATTAACGAGGCGGGCATCAGCACTGTCCTGGCAAACTGTATGCATGTTCTTTTTGTTTTCTTTGATGCCAACTTGAATAGGGGCTCGATTTTAGATGTAGTATGTTTCTAAATATAAACTGAAATGGTCAATTATTTCGGACAAACAGTTTATTACTTACACGGTATATATACAAAAGTATAGATTTATTATGTCGGACATCGTATTGAGAGGTTTACACAGTATGAGACGTCAATGAGTTTTATACCAGATATATCCCTATTGAACAATGAATTATTATCTCAACAATAGTTAAAATTATCCATTTAATATTCACAACACATGGTCAAATTTAATATTAGGCCATTGTCTAACATGTTGAAGCTTGATTTATTATAATAACTGTATTGCTTTATATTTGGGTTAACTATCCTAAATTTGGCGACTTAAACAGTCACATACAAGGCAACTACCACAGAGCAACGCCAGCTTTGAAAAAGATACTCAAATTATTGCATTAAAAGGACTGATTTACAAAACCCATACGTACGTCATCAGCTGGCTTTACAACAGCTGGATTAAACCTGGCAAGTGCATTTGTCTGAAAGATCATGATTTTGTAAGTTAGCTATACTTATTTTGAATGAGAGCAATAAGCTTGTCCTTGATAACGATTGTGGTTACGTTGTATATTGTGGGATGAAATTCATAAGTACTAATGGAAAAAGTGACGTTTATTGCAAAGGTTATCAAGAACGTCTCCTGAATTTGTAATTTTCCAAAACAAAATGAATCCCACAATTGTCATACGATTGAGCATACTACTATTTAACGTGATATTAGAATGAACAAATATTATATTTTTAATTCTGGCTATTATAACACTCAGATCAAGTGTTTAACGAATACAGTTGTTAAACGCATAGCGCTGGTACTTACAAGATCGGTCTTACTTCGGTCATTATGCACAAACAAAGCGTCATCATCCTGTAATGATGAAATATATGTAAGTTAAGTCCAAATTAAGATGTGATTATAATAATTATTTTCCAACTAACTGACATTCATTTTCTCTAGCAAACAGTTGAAATAAAAAAGAGAATACGCAAAGCAGAATGAGTCCCCTAAAGTGTATTTTACTTGAAGACCCTGGAGTTAGAGTGCGGGTTGGTTCTACTTAAAACCTGGTACATTCTCAAATACTCAAATACTTTAAGTTTCTTACGTGAATTTCGAATGGATTGTTCCACTACTTCAGATTTTAAAGGTTGTGAGTATTGTTTAATCACACTTAGACGTGAGGTTTGGTGCATCCTAGAACCTGGTTTAAACCCCCAGTGGCCTACAACTGACCGTTCCAAAGCGATAGCCCTTTTGTCAACCCTTTTGTGTTTGTGATGTCGTTTGCATTTATTATTACTTTTGCCTTCTTGTTTGTCTGTTTGCGTGTTTGTTTCTGTGTTTTGTGGTTGTATTACCGTCCTCCTTGAATGCTACTTTCGCTGTCCGATCTTTTTATATTTCTTCATAACATCTGCTTCCAGCCAAATTTGATTTTGTATATTTCGCCCATTGTTTTCTCGTTTAGGGCAACACGTTTTGTTAGGAACTGGAAACATACGCCTCTGGACATGGAATGGTGTGAAAATACCGCATTGAAGGTTAAATTTATGTTTTACTATCCTTTTAAATATTGAGATCTAACCAACCCGGGGTTAGAGGGCGTGAATGATAGCAATCACTTTCACTACCGTCAATCAAACCGAGACTGCAATATGTTTTTGTATTGATTGGTTTGACGATTTCCAAATATTTCCTTTCATACTTTTTCAAACCAAGCGACATGTGTTACACTGACCTTTCCAATGCAGTAGTCCTGGTATCAACCATTCTATGCTTGTGATGTCTTAGACTATGGCTGTTATTGTGTTGTTTGTTTCTATGTGTGATTTGGTTGACTGTAGTCCTTGAATGCTACATTTCATTGCTTCATTTCCGACTTTTATATCTTCTTTTACATAGAGTTTAATTACCATGAGGTTTTCAATACGGGATTTCTATCCCGAGTGAACATACGTCCGCATAAACAAGCGAGTAGGTTAGTTTGTTTATTGGGCCGTATTTTAGAAATTCCAACATTGAAAAACTCATGGTTATTAAATTATATACATGTATTACATTCCAACTTAAATATTTAATTTTAATAATTTGTAACCGTCTTTTTCCTTTTTCTTTCTTTCTGTGAAAACGTGCATTGATATGCGCTTGATGGGTATCACGTGATAAACATTGACCCTGCATTTTTATGCTTTTTTTTTCGCCGACAGAAAACTCAAAACTGAATTAAAATGGATTTCTAAATCATGTTATTCCACGTTCTTGTGAAAATTCAGGATAAATTTTCATTTACTAAATGTAAATGTAGAATTCGTGGCTGGATTATCACTGAAAGGTAAGTTGAAACAATTTTCTGCAGGTTTTTTTACCATGACATACCGTATCATTGAGTTTGCATACGCAGCAATTATAAAGGCGACGGAAACAAAAAGGTTCAACAGTAAACAGTTATTTTAGTGTGTCCCAAATACATTTATGTAGGAATATTTTAACGTTTTCATTATGTAAGTAACAAATAAACATCAAAACAGTTAAAATAATAACGATTTTAACAACGTGTTCTCGGTCAACTTTGTGTGTTTACACATAGTATGACGTCGTTTCAGATGCTTACTCGTGTATAAATGTCAATATCTTAAACGTTTTATTGTTAGTCGGAATCAGAGTTGCGAATTATGTGAATTCTTCGGAATTTCTTCTTGGGTGATCCGTCATTCACGTTAGGATGGAAATTGAATGTACCTCTATGAATTGGTGTTGTGCCGTGAAATACGGATCAAAATGTAGATGTTGCGTTTTGTTGGTGGTATGACAATTGACTGCACTATGGTTTTGCATTAATTTGTTCATGAGGGTCAGTGGAAGTAGAAGCTGATGGAAGCTGTTGAAATGGGACAAGATAAGCTTGTTTGGTATCCATTAATGCTGCAGCCACTTGGATTTGTTGGTTTTGGTTCATTTTGGATAATTGTTTACACTTTGCAAATGTTTTGCGTCCACTTATTTGGACAGTGGCAGTAGAAGCCAGGCCTATGTCATTACATTTCTGAACTAGATGTTTCCTAATATGGTTGGAATAATTTCCGTCGCGCATTGTTTATTCTTTCATCCTTTTGAGAGTTTTAATATGATGTGCAGGTGTTATCATTCCTGGTAGAATTCTGTGATCGAATACGATATCTTCAACGCTATGTAGCTATATACGTTCACTACTTAACTCGTCCTCGTCTTCCTGCATGTCTGTCTTATAACTGACATCACCGTCGTAGTTTTCTTCGTCTGCATTTTCATCCTAATATATATATTACCATATTCAGTAATGAAATTATTCTTAGTCCTTCATTCTTAATAAACATTTGATATGTTGAATAGATTTATTATGTTTTTGTGCGTGTAATTATTGTTAGTGTTATTTAATTTACAATGAGTTACTTTATTAAAACAATACCCGTCTGAAATATAACCAACAATTACGTGCCAATACACAATCGCTCCTAACAGTAACATTAATAATAGTTATTACGATTCACGTAGATGACATGGGCTGACATTCCTGGCCTGTGCACTATTTCCACACGAGCCATGATACCCAGTCAATAATCTAGCCATAGTTTTTATCCGAAAGTTAATTCGCGAAACGTATATGACGTCACTAACAAACAATTTACAATTTAAATTATACTTTCAATAGACTGTTGGATGCAAAAATACGTCAGATTATGTTCATATAATCAGAATAAATCAGTAGAAATAGGAAGAAAATAAAGGTTTGCAGTATTGCAGTTCTAAAGAAAAAGTCGAATGTTAATGTGCCAAAGCATGTTGATGAATATTTTTACCTGTTATTGTTAATATTTGTTAAGCTATTTTGTGCTGCAAATATGATAAGATATGTGACCTAAAAGTGGGAGTTAGTGGTCTACTTGGGACCACATTGAATGTTATATATCAAAATGTTCGTTAGGGTTTCTACTTTGCAGAAGTGCTTGATGCCACATTGGCATCCGTGGGCAAAGGCCTCAAATTTAAGATGGCGGCCAAGATGGGCGCCGAAAATTAACATAAATCAGTATTTCTGTACAATTTCTGTTTTATTCAAAACATATTGTTTTTGAATGATTTTTTACAATAAAATATGAATAATATGTAAATGTTTATGGCCGTAAAATGCATGAAAGCATTGAAAACATTAATTATCAAAATATTGAGTAAACATAACCATTTTAGACACCTCAAAAAGAAATATTGTCATCTATTATAACTTTTTTACAAATGAGTATTAAGGATATTTATAATTTTAAACAATGTTTAATATATTTTGACTATTTCATCCATAACCTTGCCAATATTTGAAAGATATACGTAAAATATGCACGGCAATTGATATTTTTAAGAACAGTCTATATATATAACATATATATGCATATTCATGATTTTATCTATTTACCGGTATTTAATAGTCCAAGTAATTTATGTGTTTATATTAGTAGATAATTTGTAGATAATTTAAATAATTTTAGTAAAAGAAACAATCATCTATATAGGTAAAATGTGATAGTTGACCTTATATTTTATTATACCTAGTAGGATTTTTAGCATATATGAATTACTTCCCTTAGTTACAAATCAGCCATTTACACTTGAAACATCAACATGCTTCGACAGTATAAAATCCATATTTTATTGGAAAGAAACGGTGGGTTTTGTGCCGTTAATTCCGCGGAAAAGGTATGAAATTGTCATTTTTTTTGTCTCTGTTTACATATCTAATCAAATTAAGAAGCATTTAAATATAGAATATACTTAGCTCATTGAAAGACGAAGGTTTAACAGTTTTTTCGGACAAAGGCAAGTACCGGCAGTAACTTTCAAAATGATGTTGCGTATCTTGCAGTAAATAGCATATACAAGAAATATAACCTTATGTAGACATATGATTTAATGTGATATATAATCAGAATATTTCCTGTTTAATTTGATTACGTTAATGTTAATCATTATAATGCCGTGAGATGCTATTCATTTTAAAACAAATTTCGAGATTTCGAGAAATTTATTGTGTATATTTCAGAGATATTCCGTGCTGTCAACCCCGGTTGATGTTTCTTCGAAAACCATGTTATTAGCAAGTGTTATATATACAATTTATTATACATTATAATACATTATTGCAAAGATGGAAGCACATACAACATAGATACCAAGCCCAAGAAAGACAGAGAAACTAAATTTCCCGAGTGATAATTGTTTGTTTTGTCAAACAATTTGACAGGAGTAACCCTCTTGGTTACTCAGCAGACACAACACGATTAGATATAAATTATTTGAATTCATGTCGAAATATGAATGATACTATTGGAAATTGCGTATTCTAACTAACTCTCAGAATATATCTGTGAAGGATATGTGGCAAATACTGAACTATCACAGAAACTGCATGATCGACATTATAAAGCCAGAATCATAATCAAAAACGTATAAAACTTGTTAATATAATCAATTGTTGACACAGAATGCCATATCATTCTGTTTGGGAAGAAGATCCACCCGCTTGTAGTTTTGACTGCGAAAAATAACTGTTTTATTGTGGTGAGAAGTGTGATGCCTAGGCGAGACAAACCAATCGTCTTTCTCGCAGTTGTCTCGGGTTGAAAACTGCAATTGACTATCAAAATCAGAAAACTATGTATTCTAATCAAGTATTATGGCTGCCGAGAAACGAAATGCACCGAGTATTAACCGTTTGCGGAGTCTTCCTAGCGGGCGGCGATCTTGTTGCCACGGAAGCAAGATATCACAGGAAAAAAGGCTGTCTATGTAAACTCATGTACCAGGCGTTTACAAATAATACCGAGTATCAATGGTGAAAATAGTGAAAATCCCCGCTTTAGATATATGAACAAAATGTTGCTGAAGAACTAAAAAATGAACTTAACACCTTTATATTCTGATTGAATAAGAAGAGTGTATCGTTTATCTACTATTCCGTGAACGCTTCAACCCCAGCTGGCTTTGGAAATGGGGATTAGACAATAACGCGTTCGTATAAAAGTGGTTAATCTGAAACAACCTGCTGAAATCAGTTATGCCAGAATTGACTTTCATTCCACAGCCAGGCCTTTCTGATCTGGTTTGTTCCAGTAAAGTTACTGTCGGAGAAGCGCTCGTCACCACAGATAAGGTTGTGAATACATTAGAAGATTACTCATTGCCACCGATGTTGAAAATATGATATGCGAAGATTTTGTGTGATTCGGAAAGATACCATCATTCACCAAAGCTGCAATATTATCAGATCACGAATTATTGAGGGCACACACAAACTTGAAAATGAATATTTTCTGCTAAAGAAATGTCATAAACTTCACAAAGTCTTTTGTGGACCCCTTGCTGTATAAATTTGTTGGATGGCTTTACAGTGAAAAACTACACTCTGATGGGAAGATATTTCTAAAAGTGAAGAAAACAAGAAATGTATTTCCATTGCCTGTGACATTACCACCCTGGTGACCTAGAATTGCATCACCTAAGCATTTAGGACTTGCCGTTCATCTCACAATGACTACGGAAGTCGACACCTAATTGAGGATCTTTCAAGCTTAGGTCACTGGCATATCATACCATGAACTTCGAAGGTTTCTAACTTCAGCTGAATCACACAGCCACAACACAGAAACCACTCCTTCCGGTGGTTTAGTGCCACCAGATATAACGCCAAGGACGAAAGGTGGTTCAACTTATAGTCGGCGCAGAGATAACTGGATCATAACGAACGATCCGTAGATGGAAAAAGTACAACACACGCGATGACATCAGTGTTAGTTGCTACCAAATCAACTAAACCAGCTGCTCAAAACCGTATTCCCAAAACAACGGAGAGGTCGTTCGACATTTCAGCAGGTTTCACAGATTTCTGCTTTAAAATTAACTCAGTAGCAAATATTAACTGATACCAACTGAAGAAAACAATACAATAGAAATATACTTACTATGGTATTATATTTCTGTATTGTTCCTCCGAGAACACGCTAAAAAATAAATGTTACATGTACTCGAGAGATTTAGCAACTTTGAGAGATGTGTTTGTTGAGATGATTAAAGCTGAACAAATATGTCGTTTGCTGCGACAACGCAGGATTTCTCTAACCATAGTCATAAAAGCTTAATGATTCCCTGTGATAACGTCCTATCACAAATGAGGCATAAGAACACCACATGAAAATTGCTCAAGCTAATAAGTGCGTCAAACATATCGTAAGGTTGGTAGTTTTTGTGAGTTAATGCAAACTAATCTGTCATTATTTACACTTCAGGTAATGGATTGTGCCGCGTAGTGCCGTATCGAAAGCCTAGTACTAGACCAGAACCAACGTTTGATCCTCCTGCAAAATCCTCTGAAATTATCGGCGTTGAAACGTCCATTGTTAAGATAGCAAAACTCAAAGAATTACTGTTTAACATAGGCAGATGTGATTTATTTTGTGACGATATATCTGAAAATGTCAGTTGTCCGCCGTGGAGTATATTCCATGCTCACATAAGTGCTAGCACATCATTTGCTGATGTTTCTAATGTAGCCTTTAATCCAATTATTATGGCTACCCCTACGGATTACAGCACTG
>JAWPHD010008883.1:0-110050 GCA_037043455.1 Cyrtodaria siliqua | reverse complement strand
CCATCAGCGTTACCATAAACTGCGTACAATCTTTGCAAAATGTTATATCGTGACCCTGATCTTCTTTCCAAATATTAAAGTAATTTAAGAACTCTTCTGCGACAAGGACTATCACAACCTGACTTCTATGGTGACGATATTTACAACTTCGTAAGATCGTTGGTCATGATCACTTTCATACTATATTTGTTAAACTTGTTAAAAGGTTTATCAAAAGAGGTTATGACCCTGTCATTTTGCAACGCACTGCATGCTTGGTGGTGGACCCATTTACAGTTCGCTACTAAGATTTCCTCTTTAATTGTGCGATGACCGAACAGGCTGTGGGCCCTATGATGACGTCTAGCTAAAGCCCAAAAGGACGGTGACGTTTTGATGTTTTGTCTGCAATCTTGTACTTGTCTTGCCCTCAAATGGTTTATTATCTTGTTGCTCTGGTTTCTGCCAAGTCATTGAGTTACTTTCGTTGTGGATTTCTAGTCTATTGTTTTTTTTGATATAATCTATATATACACGAGCATCTCTGTGTTTGTACTTATATTGCCTATTAATGCTGCCTTGTTTGTTAGAGACTAGTTTCATGGCGGGGATTTCTTTATGTTACACTGTCCTCGTTTTTATTGGGATGACAGTAGGGATAGTGTGCGGGTTGGTGCACCCTAAAACCTGGTTTACAAACCCCCAGCGGTCTGTTTTTGCCACTGACCGTTCCAGGAGGCGGTAGCCCTATTGTCAACCTTTTATGTTTATGATGTCTTTTTTGACATTTTATTCATCTTTAAAGTTGTTCTTTGTTTTATGGTGTGTTTGGTGGTTGACTGTCTTCCTTGAATGCTACTTTTCCTGTTTTGATTTTTATAACTATATTTATATTTGCCAGACGATGGGACGAATATAAATCCATAGATGGTGGGCTATTCCTTTTATAGGTGCTAAGGCGATGAGGCGAGTATAAAATCCATAGCCGGTGGGCTATATAGAGAATGATCAATATGGGAAAAAGTATGCTGCAGCGTTTTACAATAGCTAGACATCTTCGATCAAAAACTAATTGTCTTTAGATTAATCAGATGTCCTTCCGGAACATCTCCTATGCCCTAATACATCTTTATTTGTCTTGATGAAACAGTTATACTGTATTAAAATTCCCCGTCGCGATCATGCGCGGTGCAAATAAATCAATTTAGCGCGTTAGTTAATATGCGTTAAAAGACATATATTCCAGCTCCGTCATGAGTATTTGAAGGTGTAAGTGTCGTCACTTTATAATACCAGATGTTTGTCATTTACCTCTCAGGCGGAGAGTAGCCATGCTAAGTTTTAAGAGTAAGTACTTTAAATCCTAATATTTCATTGAATGCTTACATTATGTTCCGTTTTACTATCCTTTGAGCTAATCGTGTAACATTCTACGATATTGCAAGTAGGCATGGCACATACTGCACGTTAGCTAACGTACTCCCTGTAAAAGTAGGCAACCGGACACCCTGCCTTGTGGCAAAATAAAAATAATAAGCAGTCTCTGGATCAACATGGTCCTTCCAAGTGTTTGCAAAAGAAACGAAGAATTAAATAAACTAAAGGGTTGTCAAAAACGTTTGTGATGTTAAATGACGTCATCGTTCCAACGTCATAAGTGTCCTTAATATTTTGCTCCGACTAATAAATCCGCACAAAATAACATAAACGACAAGACGCAAATTCAATCCAATGTTATACAAAAATAAACAAGTTACAGTGTAAACTAATAAGAAGCAACCACTTTTTGACAAAACTATCGAAGTAAACACTATTATTGCAAACAAAAAATTTACGGATTCATATGGCAAAATATTACTCGGAACTCGTCGTGTCTGAATAGCTGTATTTTATCTATTAACCCCAAGTACCGAGTTGAGAACAGGCTATGTAAAACTTGTGATGAAGGGAAAGTTTGAAGATGAAACGCACTTTCGCGTAACGTGTAAAATATTACCACGAGCTTCGAAATAAACATTTTGGCGATAATGGTGGAACTGGGTAGTGACATCTGATGTTTTCAACAATCTAATTAATTCCTGTTTATAAACTAATTGCAAAACACAAATATTTAATATTTTAATTTTGCCATAAGGGGAAAAAATTACAGATTTCTTAATTTGCATTTTCATTTAACCAGCAATTGTTGAATGGTGTGGGTGTTACGAAAAATATAACAAACTGTTTACTTAATTTCTTCAGTACAGCACAGATTTTATAAAATACATTTATAATACGGTACTGGAAAAATAAAGTTAAACACTATTGTTTCTTACATTATAACTTTAGATATTGTATAAGTAGTTTTATAATGTGAAGTATTTGAAAACATTTACATGACATAGTGTTATTTTTTCACTTATAATTTGTAATACAAGGTAAGTATCATAGCTGTCTTCCATTTTAATTGGTTAAAATAGCATATTTCATATTAACAATATAAACATGTAACAATATAAACATGTTAGAAGTTTACAGTAAAACTAAAAAAAAATACTAAAAAAAAGGTTAGATGTTTTAAAATCGAAAACATAATTAATACAAACCATGTCATTATAAGAAATAATGACACCAAAGATTTAAATTTGAAAATTACCTCCCTCAACGTAGTAATAAGACTGACACTTAATTCTGTAAAGGTAGGTTAATTTAAGCATTCTCTGTAATATGTCGCAAATACCATTTAAAAAATAATGGCCACCATATACTTGGCAATTATGTAAAATTGCACTGTTAATGGTCCATTTAAACACATAGTCTAGCATCTGTTCATTGGAATACTAGCAAATTGTTGCTTCTTTTCAGTATATTATTGAGTCTTACTCTGTAACTACTGCGTTATTGTTTTGAGTTTAAGTGGGCATGTCGCCTTTACAAATTTCGTTTTGTGTTGAGCTTATTAGCCATAAGACAACTTTTATTATTAATTTGACCACACATATAGATTAGAATATTTGTATGTTATTCTGTTTTGATGAATTTGTTTATACAATTTTCATTTTTCGTTTACATTGTTACCCCTCCTTTCATATGAAATGTCTGATACAACACATACTATGAATCAAATTCCGCTGAATATATGAACTTCTAAAAACTGTAATAAATAACTAACAAAAAAACCCATAAATTGGTTTGACCCATATAGCAGATTTTCCGTTTAAAATAACAAAAGAAGTATAACATGCGTTACATGTAGACGATTGTTTAATAGAATGGGTTAGTTTGTGGAGGCTTTGTTCAAGTCACATATCTCATAGTCGTCGAGTATGGAGATGAAAGTAAGGTAAAGTGAAGAATTAAAAGAATACTGTACGAATACAGCTAAGTTCTCATTTGGGTCTTAGGTATACATTATTATACATGTTAAAGGGAACATATTCTAGTATTTTCAATTAAACGATTTACACCTGAGCTATTACAAAGGAATGTCAGTGACCATGCTACAATATAATATAAATATAAAAGTCATATTTACTTAAATTTATGTCATGTTTTAGTTGTATTCAGGCTCAAAAACCGCTAAGGCAATCAGCTTTGCATTTTAAATGAATAACAAGTGTTCTTATAGAACATATTTAAGTTTCGGTACTTCTTTACTAAATTATATGCTCAATATAAATGAGTGCAGAAACATCTAGGGTTAAAATTAAAATAGATGCCAAAATGGTTTGATGCCAAAACGGCAAGGTGCCGATTTGTCTAGTGTGTCGAAATGGTTTGTGCCGAAACGTCCTAAATCGATATTGATCACACAGATGCGAATACTTGAGAATTGTCTGCATTTATTAATAAGCACTTTTTATGTACTGATCATTGGGGACCCTGCTGAATTAGCTCTAATATACTACATACACATAGGTTTTCGTCTAGAAAACATACATGGACAATACTAAAGTATCTTTCTTTTAATTGAATAATCGTTTGAAATTCAAGTAAATGTTATTATAATTCAGCATCTACATTAAAGATATCGAAAATTTTATTCTACTAATAAAATTATGGTTACCGTAGTTAATGCCAGTAAGACATAATTTCAAAGTGAATTTTAGTTGAGGATACCGTTAGAATAAGAAATTCACATCGAACAAGTACTTCATAAAATTCAATTCCCAAATTATCCAGTTGTATACGTGTTATAATTTATTTCTGAGAGAAAACTCTTTGACTTGAAAGCTTAAACATTTATTTTGTTGATGCAATCCAAAGCTATAATAGTTATTTTGCGATTCAAGACAACCGTATGTCCAGTAAAGCGTGAAATACCACAAACCAATGAGACTATTTTTGACTAAATATTAGGGAGCCACTTAGGAATTTCGACCAGTATAACACCAGCACGTGTTGTCAATAACTAATAATGTTAATATTGTAATCGATTGGTTGATAATACTGTACCATCAAGGAAATATTTTTTCTTGCATTTAAATATTTGATGAACTTTATAATTCTGGAGTTCAACAACATTCTTTCTCCATGAGATCCATTTTGTTTTGTTTTATGGTGGTTGAAGACACATGATGGATACCGTGGAGTGGACATATCTGTAGAGTTGAAGTAATGCAGATCACAGACTGGATAACACATAGATAAGAAACTGAAATTTATCTCATAAATATTGAAAATTGGATCCCTTGAAAGCAATAAAGACGAACAAGGGACAAAAGTAGCAGCCTCTGTTTTATTGAGTCTGTCCATGAGAGGTAATGTAAAGTTCAACACCTCTCTCGCCGCCTAACACCGGTTTTAAAGCCACGTAGAATGGGCTTGCGATCTCAAAGGACAGTAAAGTATTAACACTACTGATTTGTAGTCGGGGCAAATTGTTACGGCCGCCACAACAGCACTATAAAAACGCTATTGTGAATGATAATACATACTGAAAAATGGATCCATTGAAGTTCATTCGGGCCAGTGCAGAGATTTCCGGAAATATTTCCCGACTTTAAACGCACATACGAGGGGTGTTCCGTAAATAATGCGATTGGTATTGATACTAGAATACTATAATCATTTTTAATCAATTGTTTTTGCGATTTCCTTCAAAGTACTCCCCCTTATCGAAACACACATTTTGAGCCGCGCAATCCACTTTTGAAAACATTTTTCGTATTCATGAACAGGTACACCCATTAAGACACTGGTAAACAGCAGATCCCAGGGCATTCCTCGAGTTATATCTCTTCCCAGACAAGTGGTTGTTTTAGTCTTGGAAGAGAAAATAGTCGCAGGGGGCCTGCTCTGGCGAGTAAGTGGGTGCGGGAGAACGGATCGTGTCTTCTGACTCCCAAAAAGTCCGTTACAATACGGGCATTTGTGCGGGCGCGTGTGGTCCTGCAGAAGACGAACATACTTCAGACCTGATATAGGGCGACGCTGTTTGTAGTACTTTTTCAATTGTTTCAATACGACGTATTTTATAAAAACCGTCCTGTGACAGTTCTGCCTTTTGGCACCACCTTCTGCATGGCGGGACCGTGGTAGTGAAATAAATGCATACAGCAGTCCTTCTTAACAGTTCGCGTTCGTTTTGGCAATAATTGGTCGTTTCATATTTTTTCGTGGCCCAGATTCGGTTAGATACTTTTCTTTTTGCTCATAATAATGTACCCACGTTTCATCACCCGTAACTAAATTTCTCAAACGATTTTTTGCTGTATTTCGGATACATTTTCAGAAGTTTTTTCTCTGTTGTAACCATATTTTCTTTTGGTCCTCTGTCAGCAAACAGCGGTATCCATCTTGCATGTATTTTCAGATGCTTTTTCAAAATTAGATGAACTCGTGCTAACGACAAGTTTGTCATCCGAGCTAATTGTCTTACTGTGTTATCGAGCATCAGTTTTTCCGGATTTCACGGATTTTTTCAACGTTTTTCGTGGGTCGTTGACGTTACAGGACGACCAGCGAGCGAGCAGTATCTTTTCAAGCGGTGTTGTACGGATTTAAATTTGGCCACCCACCTACAAACAATACTATACGACATTTGACCATACCCAGTAAATGTCATACACCTCTTGGTGAATGTCTTTCGGCTTCAACCCAAGTAATGACCTACCTCTAACATAGGCCCTAATTTCAAGCACATTTCTGCTCGTTTGCAAGTCATTTTTGCATATAAGTGTAACGAATACGCTATTAAAGCAATGTACATTGCACCAAGGTCAGTGAATGTATGAATGAGATTTTTACCCTTTGACACGCGTCAGTGATCACTCTAGCGATACGAAAGTGGTTTCATGTAAATATTGCATGAGTTCCGCGAAATAATACAGAAGTCGCATTAATTACGGACCACCCCTCGTACCGTCACAAGTTTCACGCGTGAAGGTTCAGGTCATACCACCTACAACAAATGTACGTCCATTTATAATGATGGTATACTAATTTAAAAAACTTAAGCAAAAGAAAAAATTACTTCATCGGAAATATTCACTATGTTAATCCCTTGTTTCTTAAGAAAAAGAAATAATGATACATTACTTCTTTCTAACGAAAAATAAAGATAAATTAGTACATAGTAATGACTATTCATTATACATCAGCTTAATGTACTCCCATCGAAATCAAGGAATATTTTAGGAAATTTGAGAGTCGAACATGCCTTTATCACTAGGACATCTCGGCCCCCATCGTACGTTTAATAAAAAGAAAAAGATAAAATAGGATATTTAAGCCCACCATTCAAACGTGCTAGGATATATAGAGATAACGTTATTTCTGAAATTCATTGATAACTATTAAATTGTTTGACCCTTTGATTTGTATGATCATTATTATGTATCAGTCTGAAAACCTCATAATCATTTTTATAAATGCACTATATTTTCTGAATATTATTTAGTTACAGCTGTGCAGGTGCATTTATCCGATTTTACCGGATAGGTGTCATTAATAACATTTAAGAAGGAATTACGATTCTAAAGAACAAACAAAATAATTAAAAAAATCGATTCTGCTGCCTTTTCCGGGTTTTTTATTTGTCAATTTCTAAAGACCTACGTCTTATGTTTTGCTGTTTACATTTCACTATACTAAGATTTATATTTGGTTTCCACATTGTTGGTTTTGTGACATGAAGTGGGACACGTTAATTAATAGGTAAGTAAAAAGAAATACATTAGATTAATAAAGCTGATACGTGCCTCTGGCAACATCGTAACTTTTAAATTAGGACAATGTTTGACAGTTTAGATGGTATTTGTATTCTGAATTTATCCAGAAATCAAACCTTATCAAACCTTATCAGTGTTCTTTACTTTAGCTTTACTAAGAGCGTTTGCGTCAATAATCCACTCACGTCTGCATATCTGTTTTAAATTCATACACTTATACCGATCGCCAAATACCAGACGTGATAAGACATCGTTCTAAGTACAACATAGTCAAGGCCATATTAATAGGGTCTACGTCAGAAATTTTGATATATAAAGTCCATTTTAATATTAATATATATAGAAACTCCCTTACCGTCCGTATCCTAAATAGTGTCTTAGAAAGTGAGATAACGCAAGTGTCAACAGATAAGTAAACACTTACATGCAAACGTTCGCCTTGGATATTCTTTTTCCCAAATTTGTTAACAGTCACACTAAGTAGCGTTGAGAAAGAATTCCGCGTAAGGTGGAGCTAGTGGGCGTGACAGGTTTTCCTTCTCTCATTACCTCTCACGAACAGACTATAAAACCGAAGTTGCTACTTTATTCTCTGTATTGTGTTTGATTCCAAAGGATTTGCCTTTTTTAATATTTATTAGTTGCTAATATTGATATTCCGATTAAATGGGTTTAAATATATTGATGACACAACATAGGATGATGAATGAATAAGGGAATGAATGAATGTGTGAATGAATGAATGAATGAATAAATTAATGCTATTTTACAAATCTTTAACAGCTAACGTCATATCGTGTTGGAATTTATTGCACATGTTAATTTTAAAAGGACACACGGCAATCTTGAAGTATGTATCAGACCTTAAAGGTATATCATCGATTTATTTATCAAGAATGATTTTAACTTTAAAGCTGCTTGCATATATTTATATAATGGTAACATATTATAAATATTAATATTTTCTTGTGATCTACCTTCGCTTCAAATATATCATTGGTGTAATATATTCATCATTGTCATTAATGATATGCAATTATTCAAGATATTTAAAAAAAAAAACCGAAGTCCGCAACAGTAGCAATGCTATTTTAAACTGTGTTTCAGAGATTACCATTTCATGCTCTTTGTTGTTTAAAATGTTGTCCTATACTTCCCTAGATTGCTTCTTCTGTGACATATCCTTTGCTGTTTCCCAGAACATGTGCGTCATTGGGAAACAGTCTAGCGTATCCAGAATATAATGTAAACTGGAATTGGCACCGTCACCCATTGCGCCAATAAAGCATTTACGTTCTAACGTCCTTGTAAAAATGCCTTGTGTTTATATTCGTTTATGGGATAATGCATTCTTCGATGAGAACTAAACTATTTTAATACTGACAGCTAACGAACCAGATTATAATAAACTTTGAAAATAATTCGTACTTTGATGCAAATAGCTCAGTGGATAATAAAATAAAAACTGTATGGCTGTTCGGGGAATTGCGTTACCATCCTGTGGCAATAGTCTTGACGGTTTCCTGAATAGCAATGCAATACTGGTGAACTGCAAACGTTTATCCTAGATCAGCTCACAGAGAAGCACATTTTAACACAAATACAAATGTATTGGGAATATTGACACTTTTCTTCCGCGGTTTGTGCTGTTTACTGTCTCAGTCTCAATGCTTACTCGAACTATAACACGACACATCCACGTATTAAACACGTATGAAGTCCAGTAGTCTCAGTTTAATAGCGTGTGATACTCATATCATCAGAATCATTATATTATTATTAAGCTACCCAGCAAGTTCCGATTCATATCGTATTATGTAATAAGCATGCGCGACAGACTCAGTTCTTGCACAAAATATAACACCAAAAGTAGATATAACAGTCGAACAAAAAATGTAGCACATAAGGACCACAGTCAACCACAAAGACGCACAGAAACAAACAACATATAACTACAAGGATGATTAAAAAATCATAATATTACATCACAAACATAAAATAGTTGCCAATAGGGCAACCGCCTTTGAAAGGTCAGTACCAGAAAAACCCGCTGTGGGTTTAATCTAGGTTCTAGGGTGCATACAACCTCATAACCGAACATGCTGTGGATCCTATGATGACGTCTGACTAAATCCCAAAAGGACGGTGACTTTTGATGTTTGTCTGCAATCTTGTCTTGTCGTGGTTTGTTCTTTGATTTAACATAAGAATACAGTTAAACATAGATGGAGCAAGTGCTATGCATCTATACGACATATGATCATGTGGGTCGTTAGTTGAAAATCTAGGAATGGGATCAACAATATATTTTCCTCATTCAGTGGGAATAATACCAGTATTATAATACACATTAATCAAGAACAGGTGGTTTATTCTCTTGTTGCTCTGGTTTTTGCCAAGTCATTGAGTACCTTGTTTGTGGCTTTCTACGCTACTGTATTTTTGTATTTATATATACTCGATCTTCTTTGTGTTTTACTTATATTGCCTATTAATACTTGGTTAGAGAGAATAGTTCATGGCGGGGATTTCTTTATTTACACTGTCCCGTTTAGTGCACCGAATGCTAAGTGTGGAAACAACATCATCCTGAATGAACTGGAGTATACGATTTAGTGCTACCGAGTTCCAGAGATAAAACATTGACGTAATGTAGGCGTCAAACAATAATTAGCTGTTTTAACAGCAGGAACTAAAGAAAAATAAAAAGATCGGACAGGAAATCAGCATTCAAGGAGGAAAGTCAACCACAAAACACAGAAACAAACACGCAAACAGACAAACAAGAAGGCAAAAGTAACAATAAATGCAAACCACATCACAAGCGCAATAGGGCTACCGCCTTCGAACGGTCAGTGGCAAAGTAGGCCACTGGGGGTTTAAACCGGTTCTAGGCTGTACCAAACCTCACACTTACCCTACTGTCGACCCATTAAAACAGGACAGTGTAAATAAAGAAATCCCCGCCATGATCTAATCTCTAGCCAACAATGCAGCATCAATAGGCAATATAAGTAAAACACAAATATGCTCGTGTTAATATAATACCAAAAAACAATAGCCTAAAAAGCCACAATGAAGGTACTCAGTGACTTGGCAGAAGCCAGAGCAACAAGAGAATACACCATTAAGGGCACGACAAGAAGATCATAGGCAAATATCAAACGCCACCGTCCCAATGGGCGTTAGGTAGGTGTCATCGTAGGGTCTACAGCCTGTCCGGTCATCGTACAATTAAAGAGGAAAGCATAGTGGCGAACTGTAAAAGGGTCCACCACCAAGCATGCAGTACGTTGAAAAATGATAGGGTCATAACCTCTTTTGATAAACTTTTTAACAAGTTTAACAAAGATAGTATGAAAGTGATCATGACCAAGAATCTTACGAAGTTTATAAATCACATCACCATGGAAGTCAGGTTGTGATAGTCCTTGAAAATAAAACAAATTTATTATGAAATTATTAAATTCCCGATTTTAAATTACGAAAGGAAAACCTAGGTCTCGGAGGAAGAAAAGAGGGTTAGCATTATAAAAGTTAATACGTGTATCTATAGTTTTAAAAATTGACTTTTTTCCAAGTAGAAAGAGAGTTTGGTTCCGCATGCTCTCTCCGACACCATTTTATACTAAAATCCTGGGCGATCTGAGCACGACAGGCATTATGATCGATAGTTGAAAGTAATCTATACTTAGGACCTTTCGAAAACAGATGCCGAATACGTTTATCATTAATATCAAAATTACCAGTGATGACATGACCTGCTGGAGCATAGCAACATTTGAAATGCTACATTCACATTCACATTCCTTAGGAGTGTTATTTAATATATCAAGGTCAGAAAATATGTTGTTGTTGTTGAAAATAATATTTCTAATAACTTTTTTATACTTATAACAAATTACTTCCTGAATTTTTGAAATATTTAGGGATAGAATCAACTACATGATTATCTCGAAAAATACTTGGCATGTCAATGAAATCAATACCTTTATTAAGATATAGTATTTTTAGAAAATGGCTGACGTGATCACACTCCTTGTCATTGTGGGGTCGGAGAACATGTGGCTTGTAGATTTGAATTATTGAAGCAGTGTTATACAAGGGATATGTAAGAATGAATATTTTGTCTCCTGAAATAATTACACGCGAATTACGTTTGATGTTACCGTTACGCCTACAACCATGAGACCTAGAGTAACGCTTTTGAATAGAAACTATAGAAAAAATGTCAATATTAGGATTTAAATATTTCCTTGTTGATAAATATTGTTATTAAGGCCGAGTGGATATGGTGTCTGTAAGTTTTTCATCCACTTAAGTTCTGCCATATGTCTAGCTTTTATTTTAAAGCTTTTAGTAGCTTCATTATCATAAATTATATATTCAACCGGTTGAACAGTAACGTTAGTAAAAGTATGACCTGATTGACGAAAGTGTTGTTACAAGTATTTTAGGTTTACCTGCATTATAGTTATCTTCACGAAATCGAATTTTTCAAGATCGACCTCTTTGTCCAATATATTGTATACCGCAACGTGGTGCATTTGAAGTCAAAACATAAATGACATGAGATGTAGGTCAATCAACATTTAAAGCTATATATGGTATTTCCTCAAAACAGATGCTCCTAGAGGATTAACTGAAACTTTTGAGCCATTATTAAAAATCCTGGTAATATTATAAGTAGGTAAAATGAAAGGAGGTTGTCGAATGAAAATTTAAAGGTGTAAGGCGTACATATGGTTTAGTTATTTTGTGGAATTTGTATTGATGACGCAAAGTGTAACCGAAGAGGTGAACGATTTATTTTAAGTTTTTTTACTAATAGACTCATATACGTAATTTAGAAAGTAATACAATTCTCTGAAAAGCGAAATAAGGGCCAATAAATAGTTATTGGGGATACGAAATAGAATCGTATCAATGATCCATAAGAAATAATATTTTTTTAAACTTACGGACGGTTAAAAGAGGTCCAAAACTCGACAACAGTGTCTTATACTAAATAACGAGGAAAGTTAAGGAAAACCCTAATAAAACGGGGCAAAATGTCGATGACTACAAAACCTTCAACACGGTATATGAAACACACGTGTTTAAGGAAAAACTGGATCAATGAATGTCATACAATCCCTGTGGGATGAAAAGATAACAATATTGACTGGGTTTACAGGGAGACTTTCTACGGTCGCCGCACGGCACAAACAACACTATTGTGAAAGTAAATACAGATATAAAAATCGAACAGTAAAAGAAGCATTTAAGGACGACAGTCAACCACAAACATACACAGAAACAAAGAACAATTTTAAAGATGAATAAAAGGCCAAGAAAGACATCACAAACACAAAAGGATTGACAATAGGGCTACCACCTTGGAGCGGTCAGTGGGAAAAAAGGCCGCAGGGGGTTTAAACCAGGTTTTAGAGTGCACCAAACCACACACTTACCCTACTGTCAACCCAATAAAACGGGACAGGTTAAGTAAAGAAATCCCCGCCATGAACTATTCTCTAACCAATTGTGTGTTTATGGGGTCGCATACATTGCCTCTTATTGGCGGAGTACCTTGAGCGCGCAGCCTATATTTGTGTTTGGTTTTTGATGCTGCATATGGAGAAGCAGGTGACATATGGAGGAGTGCGTGATTTAAAATGTTGGGGGTAAAATACTGGCCCAAATGTTGGGGGTATATGACTGGCCATAAGATCGTGTTGTTGTATTGAACTTGATGCATATAAATTGGCGCTATGTCATAGGTCCATATATTAGGTAACTATTAATTTCAGCTCCAACTTTAAAACTGTATACAGTTGTTCTACATCATAACATGACCCAGCATATCAGGTTTCATAACTCTGTGCTGCTTTCTGCAAAAGTTATGCCCCTTTTTGAATTAGTATATTGGTTAAGTTTTCCTTAACTGTCCTTTTTTTCCAGTAAGTGTTTGGAAAGAAATGCGACTTATTGTCATCCCTTTATCGGCGTCTGCGTATTTGGTTAAGTTTTATGTTAAAGTGCACTGCTTTTAGTAACTATAACAGATACAGCTTTGAAACTTGAGCATGATATTTCCTGACGCAGGCCATACAATACTGGTTTCCATCCAGGAAAATCTCATTGTCAGCCCTACGTGGCACACACCTATGACAAAAATCGGTGTCAAACATTCAAAAAACCAAACTGTATGATATCTTACCACTACAAACTACTTCTTCTGAATACATGTCCACCTATCCCAGCCATTTGTCATAGTACACATTTCACTGATCATATCAGATTCTTTTTTAATATATTTGTTTTACTTAATTCAAACTACCTCAACGTTCTAAAAATCTTCATAACATTCTAGAAATATATATCATCAGCAATTAATGCAAACACTTAAATATATTTTGATATTGTATGTGCCTTTGTTCTCAAGTTACTACTGCTTACTGTTGCCATATAACTTTTTATACGTTTTAAACTATTTCTACATTTGTGTTGTTATATAATAAAAAATATGCAAATAAATACACATGTTTGGTTTCTCCTTTTAAAAACATTCTGCGCCGCCCTGATGCTTTGCATCAGTTTCTTCTTGTGTTTTCTCGTTATTGATGTTTGTTTTTTGTATGCATGATTTTGTTGACTTTTATTTCTGTTCGACTTTTATACATACTTTCCAAGAAATTCTAATTAAAAGCCAGAGGCCATTAAAAAGCTATGACTATGTGTTTGTTTGTGTCAATATCAGGCTGCTTTTCATTTCACGCAACGGTTTAACGTTGCGTGATGTAAATGTTGTTTAACTTGTACTCTCCGTAAAGGTTTCTTATTCAAGGATATCTTGTTGGTAACATGATTAATAACATAACGGTTTATCAAAGCTATCACATGTTACTGGAAACAAATTGATTTTCCGGCGAACCATTTGGTAATCATCAGATCACAGTTGGCAATATCTTTTATACGGTTAATCAGAATTTGACAGCAAAGTTGGTAACACAATATAATCTGTGGATCTGTATCGGACAGTTCTGTCAGAATTGCGTATACACTATATACGGTGGACACGTGTTTGACAGTTACCGTCAAGATTGGTTGTTAGTCTATATACTGCGGATGCCTGACTCTTTACTTCGAGAATGTGTATTCCATATAGTCACAACGAATTATAAAACACAGGTTATTAACAATTGGCTGAACTATTATAGTTAACTTGTCGATTTGTAAAATACATATAATAAGACATGTTGAAGCCTACGTCAAGAATTACATAATAAATATGGAAATCCGAGGACATGGTTTCCCCGAAAGGTTTCAGTTTTTTACGTATCATTTAGTGAATTCTGGTTCAAATTTAAGTCGTTGTATTCAATATAAACAACGAAGTGCGCACCACTAAACTCCGGAAAATATAAGTTTAACCTTTGCTTTCTGGCTTTCAAGTGGAGGCGTTGGGTCATCCACCTGCATTCGACATTAAATGAAGTTATTGGCATCCAATAACGATATTATCGTATAAGTATTGCAGTGTATGTAAAAAAGTTTACCTAATTACATTTTATTTTTGTTAATATATTTCCCAAACTGTTTAACAACCTATTACTGCGTTTTAAGGACCCTCTTTCATTGGAGTGCTAATTGAACCAGTAACCGGACCTTTAAATGCTCAAGATTGTTCTACATTTATTAACTGCAAGTGCAATTTTAGAAACCTCTCTCTATGGGAATACTATGTTTTTAATGTCTTGGTTTGTGTCTCTCTGTTAGATAAATATATATAAAAAGCTTTTATTTCAATTGATAAACACTTTTCTCAGCTTTAATATTTCTTCTTTGCTTGCGTCTCATGTATAATAAAAGCATAATTGTCTTTGTTTGAATAATTGAACAAGTCTTCTTTAATATCAGTTTGTATTACTTTCCTTTATTTTAATTGTAAGACACATTTCCCAAACAATAAAACCATAATTGTCTTTGTCTGAATAGTTATTACCCTTTATAATAAGATTGTATGGCAGAAAACGCGCGAATAGGTGCACGTACCCCGGTATCAGTAACACTTTTACATTTTCGCTTGTGATCATTCCATTGCTGCAAACTCTTTCATGGCCTTTTATATTTAGTGTTAGTTAATGTTTCGTTTACATGCTAACTGCTTTGTATTCAACAAGTTCAATGTAGTATATTTGCCATATGGTGATGGTTACCTTCGTCATACATCAACTCTGTCAAATAAGTGATGCATTTCCATCACAGATATAATTTCAGTTCACATGAAAGAAATACAACTTTTGTCTAAATTATTAAATCTGACATGGTTCTTCTTATCAAAGCAGGAAGAGAACAAGTATGTAAGTGTGAAGTGAACATGTTTAAGTAACTAAGTGCAGTCCTCTCAGTGTAACAAGCTTAATGATTTTTAAATGTCAAATCTATAAATCATGTTTACAAGAACATAGATAAGAATATCGGGAAATTTAAACAATATAAAACAATTTCCTATTTTCGTGTGACTGTTTCAAATCATTATAAAACATTTGTTATCAGGCTGTAATCGATTTTCTCAAAGTAATAGAGATATTTATGAACAATTTGTGAATTCAAATACAAATAATAAACGTATTTTTTCACTGCCGGAATTACTTTTTTCAATTTCAAAAACATCGTTTCTTTAGAAAATAACTGATCCATTTACATCATTGTTTGGTTTGTTTGTTTGTTTGTATCGTGTTTTATGTCATTTTCAACACATGTAAGGTTAGATATGACGGTCTTTTTTTTGTGTTAGAGGCAGAATACCAACCTTTCCTGGGTAGAACCAGTACTATAAACCTCCCGCCATCCGTAAGAATCGACACTTCCTCACATACTGAAAATGTGAACCCTTGGAAGCAACAAACACAAGCAAGAGAGAGAAAAGTAGCAGACTCGGTTGTATTGTGTCTGCTCATGAGAGGTAATTATAAGATGCAAAACCTCTCACACCTCTCACGCCTCCTAGCACCTCTCACGCCTCCTAGCACCGTCTTACGCGATATTCTACTTTAAAGCAACAAATTATGGGCTAGATGATCCCAAAGGACCAGTAAATAATAACACTACTGATTTGTAGTCAGGGCCACTTGTTACGACCGCCACACAACACAAACATTGAGTCTGTTCATGAAAGGTAATTATAAGATGCAACACCTCCATTGGAAGCAACAAACACAAACAAGAGAGAGAAAAGTAGCAGACTGAGATAATAGTTCATGGCCGGGATTTCTTTATTTACACTGTGAGGTTATTGGGATGACGGTAGGGTAAGTGTTAGGTTTGGTGCACACTAGAACCTGGTTTAAACCCCCAGAGGCATTTTTTGCCACTGACCGTTCCAAGACGGTAGCCCTATTTTCAACCCTTTTTGTGTTTGTGACGTCATATGCCTTTAATATTTGTTAACATTGCCATTCATGTTTGTCCTTTGCGTGTTTTTCGGTTTACAGTGTTCTGTGAAAGCTTCATTTCCTGTTCGACTTTTAAACTTATTTTTATTGAGTCTGTTCATGAGAGGTAGTTGTTAGATGCAACATCTCTCACGCCTCCTAGCACCGGCTTAATCGATATTCTTCTTTAAAGCAACACAGAATGGGCTTGATTATCCCAAAGGACCAGTAAATAATAACACTACTGATTTGTAGTCGGGGCGACTTTTTACGGCCGCCAGACAGCACTAAACAAACGCTAGTGTGTGTGTCAATAAATACTGAAAAGGTGATCCATTGGAAGCAACAAACACAAACAAGAGAGATAAAAATAGCAGACTCGGTTTTATTGAGTCTGTTCATGAGAGGTAGTTATAACATGTATAACTTCTCACGCCTCCTAGCGTCAGCTAAATCGATATTCTACTTTAAAGCAACACAGAATGGGCTTGACGATCCCAAAGGACCAGAAAATAATAACACTATTGTCTTGTAGTTGGGACGACTTTTTACGACCGCCAAACAGCTCTAAACAAGTCGAGTTCCCAGTGGGATTCGAACTCGCAGCGGTGAGAGGCGAAGGTTTACAACGCAACATCGTTAACCATTTTGCCACGGAGACTCTAATCATTTGCTCGCTTCTAACTAATAACACTAGTTATAATTTTTGAAACTGGCCAAATAAAGTAGTTTAAGAAATATTTTAATTTATAGTGAAAATTTCAGTTTGCTTTTTTTTCTAATATAAAAAACACACTTTTTCAGAAAGTTGGTATGAAGGCTAAATCACTGTATTGGAAATTACTTAAATAAGAAAATAACTTGTAGTTTATTGAACTGATACAGGTTAAGTATTTTAGAATAGTTATTGTACAGTACTGAGCCAATGACGTCTCCGAAAATGTTTTGTTGTGTTGTTTTGTCGTAAAAGACATATTTTATGTCATCTCGAAGTAATAAAACTTCAATATGTTCGCTCTTCGCATTCGCGTAAAACAAAGTTTAATCACTTCTCGATGAAATAAAATCTGTCATTTGCTCCAAACCAACAAACATTCGCTATAATGACGATACAAAATGCAAGGAGACGTGCATGGACCAGCATCAAATATTTATCCGGTTTCAAATATCACCTGAAACATGTTACTGTTATTGTAAAGGGAGAATATACTTGTTACATCCGATGACGGACATGGAAAGACTTCTCTGATATTTATCTAAATATGAGTTAGATTAACTGATTTTGTCTTTTAATGGAAGTTACGTGTATGTAAAGAAAGATAAAAATATCGGACAGAGAAAGCAGCATTCAAGGACGACAGTCAAGCACAAAACACAAAAACAAACACGCAAACAGACAAATGAGAAGGCAAAAATAATAAAAAATGCTTTGCATATTAAAATTTTAAACATATAATCGCATTTTTCATTAAATTTGGTTTAAACACGTTTTATTGTCGAAATATCCGTTATAAACTCCTGCTAATATAAGCTTTACTATCGCTTAATGGAAATAATGCGAGACGACCACGTAATGTTATTGAATGCATGTGTTTGGAGATCCAATTTAACGAGCGCAAAGAGCAAATGTGTCACAATTTGACAACAATTATTTACAATTTAACGACACATAGCAATATCATGAATACAGATTAATCGCCATATACGATATTTTGTTTCTATTATTTCCGCCTAAAATACAAAAATGGTGCACGATGTTGAAATATATTGAGCATCTTTGTGGTTTACTTATTTCCTATATTTTTACAGTTTTTCCTACGATAATAGTTTTGTTTTAAATGGGAAATAGAACTGCATTTTCTAAACAAATATTCACCTTTAACAATAAAAGGTCGCGGACTTCTATATTTAGATATCTTTGATCCAGTTTCCATTTCTGGCAAATCGCCTCTACTTTCCCTGTCCGATCTTTTTATATTACTTTCTACTTCAGTGAAACCTAATTCATGCGAAAACCAAGGAATTTAATCAGATCAATCAAATTATTAAGTTTCATTCAATCTCATTTTATATGATCCTATTTTATGTGTAAATGAAATAAAATGCATGATTTATGCGGAAATAGAGTGAACTATTGCTTTAACTGCCTCGCAAAACCTGAGAAAATCTTTTTTGGGAAAAAGACTAAGGGAGTGTGGTGAGTTCATTGTACTGGTAAATGTATATTAACAGGGTGGCGAAACCACGTGACACCACGGCAAACGGTTTTAAACAAAGCTTTCAATTCAGGTAGGTATTTGCTTCATAAACTTTTTAATATTTAACGAATTGTATTTAACTAAAGCGCACGGACCCCTCCGCAGCAAGAGACAATTCGATTCATCCAGTAGTTTCTGGGATTAGCCCTCCCAAAGCCTTGGAAATGAAAGAAATATATGAACGTGTACAGTTTGGGAGGGCTAACCTCAGTAAGTACTGGAACAACTAAATTATCTTTTACGGCGGACGTTATAAGGGTATGTGCCCTTTAGTTGTATAAAATTTGTTCATTATTAGGAAAGTTATGAATAAGAAAGGTACCTGAGTCGAGCGCTTTTTTTCTTCATTTTTTTGCCGGAAACCGATCAAAAGAGTCACGTGGTTTCACCACCGTCATTATGAATATTATACTTTTTTTTTGTATGTTTAGTTATGGATGTTATAATATGTTATACGTGCTATACTACTATCATGTCTGATAATGACAACAATTTGTACAATATAAACATATAAAACTACACTAGCAGACCACGTGAACATCCGCTGAGTATTTGAATAGTAGAATATAAACTGGGGGTTTAAGTACTACTTGTTTTAGGGGAGTTTGCTGAAGTGAGTCAGTAAATTTGTCGGCCGCCAAGCCAACCAACAAATTTAAAACTCATTGCAACTCCCCTAAAAAAAAAACCCGCTTAAACCCCCAGTTCATTTACTACTTATAAATAATTGATAATAACGACTTGCTACTTTTTTAATCAACCCCAAATAAAACAACTTGCAGATCGGGTAATCAATATCTTTCAAACCCAACACCGCAGATGATTTTGGCCTCAGTTGTTAAACAAAGTTGGAACCCCAGTTTGTATGTTACCCGCAAATAATTGATCTTGCTACTTTTTTTTTGGAAGGATGCAACTATTTTAGGTGAATCTACTTTTGGCGAAGTTTTTAAATCACACTTTTATGTCTTGAATATCCTTAAACGGTACCCAACTATTAAAATACTCATTGTAACCCTTCCATTTGACTAATGCCTTTTTTTTGTAATCACGTCGTTTACTTTTTCAATTCTGAATATTTCTTGATCAGCTTTTAACATTTCCAATTCATAGAAGCTTCCATCAATATTATGATTGTTCAAATCTTTTATTGTGTACGTCACAGGATTTGTATATTAAATTTCACCAATAACAAATTTTTCTTGTGTCCAATTTGGAGTATAACCTTTTTCAAACGTTCTTTTATATTTGCCAATTCTAACCTTGTCTCCTATTTTGAACTTTGGCAAAGCTTTATTAATTTTCATTTTCCGTACAAGTTGAAATACACTATTCCTTTATTTTTCTCATCACTGACCTCAATCGGCGTCATTTTAATACTCCGATGTTGTGTAGTATTGTTAATTTTCAACCATCGCCTGTAGAACGTCTAAATATGTAATTGTATTGTTTGCTGTGAAATATTTCCACATCCTCTCTTTCAATGTTCTATTAAATCGTTCAATTACTACAGCTTTTCCGAAATTAAACGTGTGATACATTTTAATATTATTATCATCAAGGAATTGCTTAAACGTCTTGTTATAAAACTCCACACCCTGATCAACCAAGAGCAATTTACAATGTCTTCCTGCACTTATAATCTTTTGGAAAGCTTTAGTCATTTCTGCACCAGTTTTATTCGGAACAGGTATAACCCAATCAAATTTACTAAATACATCAATAACAGTGAGCAGGTATTTGACACCTTTATTATATTTTGAAAAAGATTGCATATCAACCAAATCAGCCGACCATATTTTATCTATTTCATTAACAATCACGCGGCATTGAGTGAACTTTCTTCGTATAGGTTTATGAAGTTCATCGGCTAGCTTATCAGTCCATCGCAACGCCTGTTCTTGTTTTTCGGCTTTCCAAGTCCTAGTTTATATTTTGCACTAATTACGGGCTTGACTATCAAATTCTTAGCGATATTTTCTCCAAGTGATTTATATTTGCTCGTTTTTAAACCGGCCAGCATGTTTTTATCACACATTGATTTATTACTAGGACTTTCTTCATAACAATAATCGTGATCTTTACAAACAGCATCTAATTCATTTGATGGTTTTCCACTGTCAAGCGGATTACCCGGACCACAACCCCTTTTTGGGTAGCAAAGGAAGCAAAGCTTTATGGATACCAATGTTTCCACCTTGTGTACTTTTAACAAATTGCGTTTTAATAATACCACAAGACGCGCATGTTGCTTTTAACATTCTCCTGCCATATTTTGTTAGAATATACTGAGGATTAACATTTTCAGTAATTATCTTTTCTTTCACGCAGTAACTCATATATAATATGATTAGACTAAACTTTGTTTTTTACAATATGATCGTATTGTGTTTTCATTTTCCACACGTTTGTAAGGTTTTAATATTTTATAAAGAATATCGTACATACTGTTTCCTTCTTGCAACTTTTTGACAAAGTACAGACAGAAATATCCGCACAAGACACTCGTTTTATCTTGATACTGAATGATGTTGTATTTTATGTCGGGTATGTAATTTAAAACTTCCTTTGGTGGACTCAAGCCAAACGGATCAAAATAATACTCATTGCAGTAGCAAGTCAGTCCAGTGTGTACCAGGTCCGGTATCAAGATTAATAATACCGCATTCTTGTTTATTTTGCTTTGTCGGTAATTTGTTCTTGCTAAACACTCCCCTAAAGTTTTTAATGTCTAACCGCTTAACCCACTTTATTATGTCTAAGTTGGAGATAAGCTCGTTTTTGAAAATTAACTTTTTTTTACGAATGGGATACTTCTATATGGTTTAAATTGTGAGTCTACTTGTAAACCTTTACCTACTCTCAATCATTTTCCCTTTCTGCCTACTTGCAAACCTTTTCCCGTCAAGCCGCTAATAAGAGATCCAATTAAAGGAATGCCCAGTGATGCGAGCAATCCAAGAAATCCACCGTCTTGCTGTTGATTCCTTGTCAGTTTAATAGGGCAATAAACTTTTGACTTTATTATCTTTGCGATGGTGTTAACACACCTGATTTAAGAAGTGCTTGTTTTTTACCGCTAGGGATAGTTACCATTCCATTTCCGAATAGTTTACCAATTGCAGTACTCGCCAGACCACTCAGTGCTCCTGTTGCTAGTGGTTCTTATATCTTTGGAGCGAGTCTAGCAACTGTTGATAATATTGTTTTAGTTCACAAACCGGCTAATGCACCTAAAAAGTCTCCATTCTTGGACTGAGATCTCATCTGCGATTTTGATATATTCATATCAAATCCATATCCGTTGGATTTAGCTTTCTTAATATTGTTAATCTGAGTAGTTGTCAACAACAAAGGAAAGTCCCCAGTTAGTTGATTATTCTTCAGCCTGAGCGTTAATTCACTTTTGTTTTCATATGCTTTTGCCAGACTTCGTTTCTGGCCATCTGTCAAATCTATCGAATACTTTACGTAAGTCATATATATTATAAGTTAGATTAAATTATCACCAATTCATTTCCGACAGTATCGATAACTACATCTTCTTCATAGAAAACCAGAGCATAAACTTTATATCTATCAGCAGGAGGTATATTTAGTTTATATCTTAAATTCAGTTGTTTTGGATCAACACTGACTTCATCACCTGTGTAACTTAAATCGAAATATATCATTCCAAAAAGCGTTTGAAAATTACCCACATTGAGCAAAGTTCCAGTGTTTTTATCATGTTGTTAGTAAGAATATTTAATAACATCTCAGAATAATCTTATAATATTATCATGGCTGTATTCAGTTTCTGGATAATATATACCGTTTCCAACTTCCAGTCTAGCTGATTGTAAATAGCAATTAGTATTAGTATTATTTACCTTAAACGTATCCAAAAGATGAGGATTTTGTGTTTGAGAAGAACTCTTTTCTGCCCTTTGCAAATACATAAAAACATGTTTTGGATTTTTAACACCAGCCGTTATTTTAAATACATATTCAGTTGCTTGGGTACTTCCGCTTTCCTGTATCATTTCACGAAGATAAATCCATCTTGTTGATGTCATATGATTTGACATAACATAAGCCAAATGAGTTAAATATCATTTTAGGTATCCACAAAACTAATTTATTAATAACCACCCGGCCATCATCGCCAGCAGATTTGAAAATTAGGCATATCATCAGCCGCCAGTTGCAAGCTAATCTGAATTTGACCCGGAGGCAGCATGTTTGTTTTCCAAACCCTCAAAGAAGGAATATTTGTTTAATGGAATTATAGAGTCAAATTTTTTATTAGTTATGATTAAAGCATGACGAGCAGTAAATCCTAAATTATAACCAGCTTTGGCATCTCGAGATTCTGCCATCATAAACTGTTTTTCCATTTTTGCTTTACTTGTATTTGATCAATCAATGAAGCTGCATGGTCAATTAGAGAAATTTCATCAGCGGCTGCAAAAGCAGCTTCATCAAGAAGCTTGTTTACCTCGAAAACTGATTTCAAAATAAGCGTTATACCAATCAAAGTAAGAACTTCTATCATTTAACGTAAATTGATAGCCACTTTTAACTTGTCTAGTATTATTTGCTGGTTGTGTTATATGTGTATCTAACTGAATAGGTACATGTTCATATCTAGTATTATATTTATCACTTCGAAACATCTACGTATACTTAGTAATTAGATTAAATTAATCGTTTAATTCTTGCATGAATTCCTCTTCCGGATATTAATCTGTTAATTTTTGCAATAACATCTTCTTCAATTATATTATCAGCCACAACATCTTTTGTGGCAGCTTTTGTAAGTTCTTTTAAAATTATCTCACCTTTTGGTTTATTTTCAATAACTGAAACTAATTTATCAGCAGCCATTTTACCTACTTCATCTCCATTTTTTTTAGAACCACTCTCTATGATTTGTTTTCCGGGCAGTTTCTAGTTCTTTCTTGCCTGCTGTTTTCACAGACTCACTAAATATTTAATTCAACTTTTGAAAAAATGTCAAATATGCCAGCTCCAGTTAATCAGTCAACTTCAGTATATGTTCCCGTACTAGTGTCATAAACTTTTTTTAATCGCGTCATATAACATATGTTAGATAAAACATAAGTTACTCAACTACATTAATTTTTTCAAAACAAATCGAAATGATGTGTGAACTCCGTTGAGATTAATAATTTTACCGGAGAGGCTTTGTTCCTTTCATCCTGGGCATCTTCCAGTTGCTTTGAAACATCATCAATAGCAGTCAAGAGTTCATTTTTGTCAACCATTTTCTCATTTAATTTTGCAAAATCCTGTCCTAATGCACCTTTGAGATGAGTTACTTCATTATCAAAAGCTTTGTTTTTCATTCTGGGCAGCTTTATCAACCATTTTGCTCAAAGCAGTTGCTAGCGACTTGCTGTCAACCATTTTCCTTTTGATTTTTTCAAATTCTTTGTTGATATCGTCTAACTCTTTGTTGATATCGTCAACGTTAGTGCTTGTCTGTCCATTTAATATTTTTATTTGAGTTATTTCAGCAGTAAAAGCAGTTCTCATTTGTGCCGTAGCAGTAGTAATAGCAGCTTCAAGTTGATTGTTATCAACCATTTGTTTAGTATTTGAATAGTTGAATATTTTGAACACCTGCTCTTATTTGTTCACTTAATTTCTTGTAGTTTTCGCTATCTTTCAATCCATCTTCTTTTTTTTCTAACTCTTTTAAAGCATCACCCAGAAGTTTTATTTCATCTTTCAAACCGTTTTGAATTTCAATCATTTTTTCACGGTTTGTTTGTAATTGCTTTTGTATCAGACTTATATTGTCACCAACACCTGTTGTCAATTTTTTCATCATGTCTGGAATATTATCAATACTATAATCACGTATGATTTTTGTTATTCTTCTTTGAGTAAATTGCCTTGTTGCTACCTCATCTGCTTTTTCTGGATTGCTAACATTGGTAATTCTATTTTTATCCATGTTGAGGTCACTTCTCAGAATATATTCCAGATTTTTACCCTTGTGAAGATAATTAACCAGGTGTTTATGTTTCGCATACTCAGACAGCACAATACAAACATTTGTAATATTAGCACTGCCAGTAGTAACTTCCTCGCCATAATCATTAAAAAGTCCCATTATATATAATATATTTAGATTAAATTTAACCGTTGAAGTTACGCCTTACTAACTTTCTAGGACGATCAAGATACAGAAAATCGTACTGTTTGTCAGTTGCTTTTCTGTACTGCTCTTTGCTAACACCCTGTTCGTTGGAAAGCATGCCCAGCTAACGATTAACTGGAGTCGCGAAGAAGATGTAGTGAAAACGGTTCTAACGAATGTCTTTAGGAGTTTTGTAGTAGGATAGTGACAAGTAAGTCACGCAACAATTCTTATGCCTGCCTTGGATGAATGAATGAATGAATGAATGATGTTTTACGGCACGTCGACACATAAATAGGTCATATTGTGCGCAAAAATTAATGAAAAATGAAGAATTAATTAAAAATTAATGTAAATATATAAAGATAAAATTATTAAAAAATAAGGGATGATAAGGTGTAATATAAACTATGTATGTAAACCAACAAATGCCCGTCAACGGGTATATAAACAAGTAAATATAGATAAGAACACATTATAATGACTTATATAGTCTGATCTCTTTTAGGAAATCTAAAACAAGACTTAAAGCTACAGTATCAAATAACTCTTTCATAGTATTAACATTGTAGTACCTTTGACGCATAGGATCAAAGTCTACACATTCCAAGAATATGTGTTTGACCGTTAACGGTGCAAAGCAGGGTATGCATTCTGGTAATTGCTCACCTTGTAATAAATATGAATGAGTATAACGTGTATGCCCTATCCTGCACCGCGCTAGGACAACTTCCTTTCGACGAATGGGTCTACTAGAAGAACGCCATTCTCCGAGTAACGGTTTAATTGAATGGAGTTTATTGTTAACTGACAAATCCCAAGCGGTTTGCCATGAGTTACGAATATATGTGTTAATACAACTTTTAAAATCAGTATAAGTTAACTTGGTATTAGATATATGTAAATCTAATGCTGCCTTAGCAGCACTATCAGCTATATCATTATCACGTATTCCTACATGGCTTGGAAGCCAGCAGAAAATTATGACATTATCACTTGAAGAGATGAAATGGAATCAGAAAAGATTACAAAATGGTCATCATCAGATTCCTGAATATAATTTAAGGCAAGTTCAATTGCCTTAAGTTCAGCTGAAAAGATAGAGGCCTTGTCAGGCAGGCGGCTCTTTATGCTGTGTTTGTTAACAACAGCTGCTGCAGCTACCTTATCTCCATCTTTAGAGCCATCTGTGTATATATGTTGAAAGTTACTGTATTTCGATTTAATTTCATTAAATTTGCTTTGAAAGACAGTAGGGTCTGTACTGGATTTGTTATTATTACAAAGATCAAAAATAATTGTTGGTGTTTCCAAAGTCCACGGTGGAATTTGTGGTACTTTGTACTTGGCAATCAAATTTAGGTCGATTTCAGTGTTTCTTAATTTTGGTTTAATACGAAGACCAAATGGTCGAATGGCCTTCGGTTTTCGATCAAAAAGAGGTTCACAACTAGGATTAAAAACATTATCGGAAGTTGGGTTTGAAGGGTTAGACTTTAATTTAATGGCGTATTGAAGAGCTAATTTGTCCCGTCTATGAGACAGTGATGGTTCATTAGCTTCAACATATAGACTTTCGGCTGGTGATGTACGAAAGGCACCTAAGGCGAGTCGTAATCCTTGATTATGTATAGGGTCGAGCATCTGCAAGTACGACTTGAGAGTCGATCCATATACTATCGAGCCGTAGTCCAACTTGGATCTGATGAGATCTGTAAAGTCGCAAGAGGACTTTTCGATCTGCTCCCCAATTAGTGTTTGCAACAACTTTAAGTAAGTTAAGAGCTTTAAGGCATTTGGCCTACAAGTATTTAAGGTGTGGTATAAACGTTAATTTACGGTCGAAAATAAGACCAAGGAATTTTGTCTCACCCACTACTGGTATTGGTGACCCATCCAGTGTTAGATGAGGGTCTTCGTGATGTTTACGAAGTTGACAAAAGTGCATACAATTAGTTTTAGATTTAGAAAATTTAAAACCATTTTTATCAGACCAGGTCTGAAGTTTATTGAGACATTGTTGTAATTGTCTCTCGATAGTATTCATGTTTTTGCACGATAACATATAACTAAGTCGTCAACATATAGCGAACAATCCACACCTGGATTGATGCATTTTACTATACTGTTAATCTTTATATTAAAAAGTGTGACAGAGAGTATAGTGCCCTGTGGAACACCCATCTCCTGTTCATGAATATCAGAGAGCGTTGTACCCATTCAGACACAAAACTGTCTATCATCTAAGAATTTCTCTATAAAAATGGGTAATCGGCCTCTAAGACACAGGTGATGAAGATCATTCATAATACCATACTTCCATGCAGTATCATAAGCTTTCTCCAAGTCAAAAAATACAGCGACTAGATGATGAAATAATCGACAATATCATTTTGGTTAAGCTCGCAAACAATATCATCAAAAATAGCTATCTTTTGAGTATCAGAGTCCAAATCATTCACAGGGATAACTTGATCATTCGAACACTCCAGTATATCTTCGACTTGAATTTTATTCTTTTTTGCTATCTTCAAGTTTTTTTGACAAGACTTGTCATAGTAAACTAAAGGTTTTAGCAACATGTGAACTAATGTGTTTGTCTTGCCAGATCCTGAATTACCGCATATAAGCCTCCTAAAACAACAGTCCGGCATGAAGTTCCATATCTGTTTGAAATTACCGTTGTATGTCTTCATATCATAGTTTGGAATTTCCATTATAATAATACTTGGATAATACTCAACTAATCTTAACTCATGTTATTTTAATCTAACCCTATAGTATACATGTATTTGTTAAAGTGGAAAGAATTAGCGAATAAAATGAAAATATCGAATAATCTTGTTAAAGAATTTGAAAATAAAGTTATTATAAAAAGACTAGAAAAAGGAGCTAGTCGTGAATTAAACAAAGAAATATTTGAACCGGTAACTAGTGAAATAACAAATCAGTCAGTACAGTTAACTAAGCAGTTAGCTACTCTTCAAGAAATAAGTCAGCAATTAGCCACTCTTCCTAGAGTTATAGGTGAGGAAGTACAAGAAAGAGAAAAGAGGAAAAAGAAGAACAGGAAGAATAAGAGGAAGAAGAGGAATCGAAAGAAGGACCTGCTGCGAGGCCCAAGGAACCAGCGTATAATGTTGACTTGGATGCTGGTATGAATAAAAATGTACTTAGTAAGTATAGGTTGCCAGTTACAACTGAAATACCAGATATTATGGATGAGGATACTGATTATGAAAAGTATGTCAGAAAGGCTGAACGTGATAAGCTGGTTGATGAAATGACAGCTATTGATTATTACATAGAGAGGTCACCAGAACGAGTTTGGACAGCCGAAGAGACTACAAAAAAGACTTCTGGTAAAGGGATGCAACAGTAAAGGCATTCCTACAAAATTAGCAAAGATGGCCACTACGGTATGCTTCAAATTGATATACCTAATCTTGTTGGTCATCACAAACTAATTGCTAGACAAGGAAGGTCAGTTGTGTTAGATCTGAAAGTGGATGATGATTTTATTGATTTGGTGACGAAGCGTTACAACAATGGAAAAGCATACTCGAAGCTATCTCAAAATGCATTCAAGGAACTGACAAAATTATCTGATTTACCAATTCATAAAAGTTCTTCAAAGTACAAGAAGACTTTAGGAGGTTGTGCGGGATATTACAATAGCCCCGATGATTTGGTTAATGATCTGCAGTTAGTATGTGGAAGTATCAAATATGGGAATAATAGTCCACAGTTGACGAATAAAGGTATTGGTATAATCGACGAGTTATTAAAAAATAGTAATATATCAGACGAAGAACACGAGCAATTGTTTTCTAAATAACTATTATAATGAAAGAAATTAAAAGCAAGGAGGAATTAATTAGTTACTTGACGCGAAAAGCGGCAACATACAGACTTAGTTACAAATTATGCGGCAGAATTAACACGGGGTTGCAAATCACAAATGGGATAATTGGTTGTACCGCCGCATTGGTATTAATCCCCGCAGTTTCTGTTTTCATAGCTATTGTTGGAGTAATACCCCAATAATTGCGGTTTTGATGAACAGAACTAAAATAGCAGAAAAAAAGTTTTATTAGAAAATCATATCACAGGAGTTTTAAACAACATTTTTCATATGTGCAAACATCTAATATGCCAGATGGGAAGATAATCCCATCATACTTTTCTAAAATACTCCACCTGCAGCAAAATGATAGTTTTACTTAGCCTCTGGAAAGGTATTTTGAGAAGTATAAGTTAAACGGCTACTAAACCAGTTATTTTTCAACTTGTTTCCATATGGCATCGTACTTGTCTCTAGTAGCTTTTGTCTTAATTGACTTTGTTTCTTTTTTTGGACAATTCTCGCCGGGCGCAGCCCGGCGTCGAAGTTGTCCACTAGTAATCACTTTTTCGGTAATGGCGGCGATTACCGTAAAAAGTCAAAATAAACCACAAAGCAAACTTTCACGAAAGTCGTGAAAACAATACGGAGGAGCAAAGCTCGACAAACTATCCACAGAGCTTCGCGCAAAGCGCGAAGCCCCGAAAATAAAAAAACACACATTTATATTATCCCTAAGCTTCGCGCAGCGAAGCCCCAAATTATTCATCTTTACGACATTTTGTCGACCGCGTTCTTCATGTCCGGAGTTTACCTCGTCCGGCCTGCTTCAGATTTTTCAGTACGCCGTATGGTACGCGGATTCAGACTTGCATCGATAAGCGTATTTTCAAGGTAATTAAATGTAAATTTCTTACTTTTTACTTGTGAGAAGCAGAATCAGAGCATGTGACGTCAAGACTGGAGTAGGGGTAACTTGTGCATCAACAACTGACGTTAAACATGACGTCATGCGATAGTAAACATGACGTCATGTGCGTGAACATGTGTTAATTGCTTTGGTCTACAGTACAGTGTTTGCAAGTAAAAGTTAGACAAATGCATGATACGGTCTGGCAATGGTTAGACAAATGCATGATACGGTCTGGCAATTGGAGGATGGGGGTATTTTCAAATACATCTGCGACAGCTTACTTACCTAATGTATTCTAAAATGAAATAAAAAAAAGTCCGGGGGATCATGGCTCCACGACCTCAACCACACCCCAACCCCGCAATGATAAGTTAAACATAGGACCTATGTTGTCATTTGGGCCTAGCTATGTACATGTAGTCCGGAGTAAACTTTTAAGTAATTCGAGAAAGTGTAATAATTATAAAGTATTGAGCTTCGTCCGAAGCGAAGCCCCGGACATTAAATAAATATTTTGATAAGCTTCGCGAAGCGAAGCCCACAGGCGATCTTCAATTCCGTAGTTGACCTTAGTTGACATTTTCAAAAGGAACTATATGTTACAAGTGCATTCGTTCATGTTTATTTATCTAGAGATCTAAAAAGAAATGTGTCATATTTTAAATACTGCTTCATAATTTATAAAGGGGCTGGCGTGGCCCTGTGAATAGTTACCGCTGAACTTGAAATCCGTTGAACCCGGGGTCAAGCCTCACAATTGCCACTGAGTTTCGTATCGGTGTTCTTCAGCAAGACACTTTTCATTAGCCTCGTCCGTCGGATGGGGACGTAAACTGGGAGGTTTTGTATATTGGAGTCTATCCTCTAAGCACCTTAGTTTAAAGAATTATATATAAGAATATATTCGTTATAGTATGTCAGGTTCCATATTCCTGTGTGTGATCTCCTCTCTCGAATAACGAATACTGTGTTGATGAGTCATTAAACAACATTCAATTCATACCTTACATATTGAATTGGCTTATCCCCAAATAACAAGGGCGAACCAGAGTCTATCATCCCACCCAACACCATCACCTAAAATTCGACAAGCAATGCAGGCCTTTGCACTTCACAATGCACTAGAATTCACATTATGTCATGTAGAAAACAAAGAATTTTCGGTAAGAGTAAGGGTATGGGCCTATACACGTATCATTCCCCTCTCTCAAGGGCGGATCTAAATAATCTATAATGTTTTGATGAGCCGTTAATGGCATTCATATTAAATTCTCTGATAATGATATGCATATTGAATATGACCACTCAAAATTAAATTATTAAAACATGAAATTAAAAACAAAAACACTTTAATTTGAAATGAAACAACAGGCATAGATATATCATATATATAAATAAAAATTGACAACATATATAAATCATTCATCCAGTTTTATTAAACCAATGTAAATAATTTTGAATTTCCCACTTCGCTGTACTATCCTTCTCCCCTAAATATTAATATTTTGTTCAGAATTGTCCAACATTTTTTCCAGCAGCTGTGCTGCAATTTCTTGTTTATTTCTAATAGCTTGAATATCTTCTGGAAAATGTAATTTAATTACTCTTTTCCGACCTCCTATCTTATCTAAAATGTGTACAGTCTTGTAAAACAAATCCTTACATCTCTGCTTATCTATTAGAGATAAATTGTACCCTCCCAAAAGTTTTTCTAGGTGATATCTTCTATGATAAACGCTCTTCTTGCGAACTCCTTGATAATCTACAACAAGATCATATCCATTGTGAGTCCCACATTAAAAACAAATACGATCTCCATTGGAAACTCTACAAGTACTATTACAACTTGCACATGCATACATGCAATTATAGCAAAGTTTGTACCCAACACAATCCTTACAGTGCGTCTTTTTGACGACTATATAAAATAAAAAACAATCCATACAAAATTCAGAAGAATCAAAAACACCTAATACTCTCTTACAATATATACAGTTCATCTTATAATATACTATTAATATTATTTATCTAATTAAAAAAATAAAAATAGCATTATATGATATGGTATACACAGATGACATAGAAGGTCTTAGAAAGGAATGTGCAAAGCAAGCTTTGTTAGTTGATTTTGAAGGCATGCGAAAAATGGATAGGGAACTATTATTTTTTATAAACTTCAAGGATTTGACTGAAAGGATTATAACCGAGGCTCAAAAGATGAAACTGCCGTGGAAAATAAGAAAAAATGAGATATAGGGTCCTATAGAAACCACAGCGTATGAGCGCAATGGCATCGTAGGTCCATCACACTGTACTGCAAACAAGGACTTGACAATACAATGAAAGAGATAAAAAACAACAGAAAGGGTGGTGAAGACAGGGTTACCGACTTGGAACGGTCAGTAGGCAATAAGGCCTACTGGTTAGCTTGAATCGATTTTGTATGCGGACAATCCTCGCTATTATCCTGTCTTCAGCGCCCAAATAGACAAGACAGTGTTAACAAAAATGAAAAGAGACAAAAAACAACAGAAAAGGTGGTGAAGACAGGGTTACCGACTTGGAACGGTCAGTAGGCAATAAAGCCTGCTGGTTAGCTTGAATCGATTTTATATGCGCACAATCCTCGCTATTATCCTGTCTTCAACGCCCAAATAGACAAGACAGTGTAAACTAAACTACATCCCATCAAAAGGAATTCTCTAACAATAAAGTCCACATCCTGAGAAACTAACTAAAGAAACACATACAAAATAATAAACATCTCAGGATGTATCCAGAATCGTACTGAACAATCATAGTAGTTGCAGCTAAAGAGAAAACCAGTCTAAAACATGATATCAAAAGAGCAGAAGCTTGTGCAACAAAAAGATCTCACTAGCAACTAGAGGCATAACAGATAATAATTTCTTTAATTACTACTTTGCTCAGTTATTAAGGGAGGTAATAGATACTATTTTTATGCTGGTTAAATTATTGACAATACAATGAAAGATTATTAATTATAGCTTAAAACATTTCTATACACTTATACACTTGCTCAGCTTCGCCTGACGCGAAAAACAGTCACATAATTCCTCAAGGCAGAATTACAAAGAACTAAAGGATTTAAACTATGTGTTACTTTGAAAATGACTTTCTCTATGCCGATTGCAGACAAGGGTGTGTTCATTAAAGACAAAGAACCTTTTGATAACAGTGATTATGATCCAAAAGGTGAGTTTTACTTCAGCAATATCAAAAAGGTTATTGGCAAGATGAAAGACGAAGCCTGTGGTGCGGTGATCGTAGAGTTTGTTGGATTGAGGAGTAAGTCATACTCATACATTTTGGCTGATAATACTGAAACAAAGAAATGCAAAGGTGTTAAAAAATGTGTTGTCAAAAAAGAGATAACACATGATAACTACAATTTTTTTTTATTCACAGCGACAGAAGCTCATCATTAAATGAAAGTTATCAGATATAACAAACACAAGCTGGCAGCTATGAAATTAATAAAAAAAGCTTATCCGCATATATTGATAAAAGGTACATATTAGACAATGGTCAGGATACACTAGCATATAAATAAAAATTTAATATAATACTTTATGCATGGAACACACGTTTGTGGAAGAGATATGTGAAAAACAAGGAGTTGAAAGGTAAATGTAGAAGAGTACTGTTGGCATGCAAACAGGGTTGGGTGGAATATGATGTGATTCGTGCTTATTTTCTAGATACTCGAAAAAGTCAAATTAACAAAAGAGGGCGATTACTATCGGAAATGGATTATTATCTAGAAAAACTTGATCATACCAATAGAAAGCTTTTCAACTTGAAACGTAAAATACGCAAATGCAGAAAAATAAAATATTCCATGATCAAGCGTTTTATGTATAGTGATGACGAGGATGATTGCCCTGTTCCTTCTGATTTTGTTTAACAGTCGAGACTAGACCCGATGCTGTTTTGAGTCGTGTGATTTAAAAACTTCGCCAAAAGTAGATTCACCTAAAAATAAAATAGTCGCACCCTTCCAAAAAAAAGTAGCAAGATTAATTATTTGCGGGTAACATTCAAACTACTGGGGTTCCAACTTTGTTTAACAACTGAGGCCAAAATCATCTGCGGTGTTGGGTTTGAAAGATAATTGATTACCCGATCTACAAGTTGTTTTATTTAGGGTTGATTAAAAAAGTAGCAAGTCCTTATTATCAATTATTTATAAGTAGTATATAAACTGGGGGTTTAAGCGGGGATTTCTTTTGAGGGGAGTTGCAAAATTTGTTGGTTGGCTTGCCGGCCGACACATTTACTGACTCACTGCAACAAACTCCCTTAAAAAAACCTGTGCTTAAACCCCCAGTTTATATACTACTTTGACTCGTTTGTTGTTGTACATGTAAGTCGCAGTTGGACAGCACAACACGGTTTCAAATATTTTAATTAAATTGCAACAAGTTCTATAGAAAATATACAACAATGGACACAATACGTTCATATATCTATACGACTTGTTGATGATAAAACATCGTCAATCATCATTTGGCATTTAAATAAGTTTAAATCGATCACCAAATATATTCTATGATGAAAGTGCTCCAGGGTAATAATGAATAAAACCTGTATACGTAGTTATTGTGAACATCCTACTGTATGATGCCTTTACTTTCATGCTCTAGATGCTAGCGAATGCAGGACATATATTGAAGCGAATCCATAAGAAACTTTATTTATAGGTCACAACGTATGTGAATTATATAGAATATTCAAACGTAACATTGTATGTTTTTGTAACTGACCAACGTCCACCTTTGATCGAATATTGTTTTTGTTGACATTAGCCTTGGCAAATGAAACACATAGCATGACATGTTTTATTGGTGAATTTCTTTAGATCTACCTTTTTTTCCGATGTAGTTACATGGATGATGTTAATTTAATTTTCTTATCTTTTTGGACAAATAATATTTTCGTTGCAATGTTTTGCATCTCAAATTACAGATCGATGATATAAATTGCAGTTTATATGGTTGCATAAGTGTTTCTTATACAGCTAGGGTTAGAACGAGTCTACAAACATGAGCTTATCATGGTCCTTGAATGCTACATTTCCAGTTTGACTAGTATATATAGGGAATATTATGTAAGTCCCATTTACGATCAATTACTGCCCATTATGTGGTTCCGCCTTAGTTCCGTTAAGCGATGGAAAAGCTTACATAAACAGGATTTTATAACGGGTATTTCAATAATAAAACGTGTAAAAATAGTTTTTCCTCTGAAAATGAGTTAACCTGTTTAAAATTACCTATTATATGTTTTAATTTTACAAGATGCACATTTGTTAAGCCTAAATTAAGGATTTATTTCATACCCCAGCCAACCCCGTTTTCTGTACTTGGAGAAGGAGTTGGAGGGTGTATGGAAGTTAATTCTCGGACCACGTAATGAAGTTTATTAGGCGAGGCTTAGAAAACGAAGAATGGCGAGGTTCAGCCATTCTTCGTTTTCGTGCCGAGCCTAAAACACTTGATAGTAAAAGGCACTGACATAATATTCTATTCATCATGTAGATTATCCACATCTTCTGTATGAATTAATATTATTATCTATTTCGCAGAATGTTACGCTTATCGAGGTTGCCGCCATGTTGTTGTTTTTTATTTGTTTTATGACGTCAGATTACGTTACGTACATGATGTCAGATAACGTTACGTACAATAGACACCGAGGGATTCCGCATTAATTTGCTTTATTGGTCAGTGCTTATAAAGCAAAATTAAATAGTTTATTAGGTGGCCCCTTTATTAGGCAGAAAAGTGCATATACTGTTAATTCTCCTTGCTTTACATATTGTGAACATATCTGGATGAACATCTCACATGTTACATGTAGCCTTCCACATTACTGCTGCAAAATAAATAATTATAGAGTGTCAACATTTCGAAAGAGATTGTGACTTGACTGGATAACACAAACGCAATAAGCACATTATTTGTTTTTACTCATTGAGATGTTGTAGCCAGTGCCAGTTTTAGAAGATTTGTTACGACTGTGATATAATGTCTCAGAATGTGCACGTTCTACAAACACAATATATTAATTGGACAATGTTGGAAACAAGTACACACCTAAGAAGACGTGGTGTCATACAATTGGTTTAAAACCATATCATCCACCACCAATTATCCGCAATATGAACATTTGTTCCGTTGCATTACATTGAGGTGATAGTGCAATATTCTTCGAAATGCAACTTTGGAAAGACACAATATTACATGTCGGTAAGGAGGTAATTTCGAAAGAAAACAAGCCGAAATGTGTCTATTATATAATAAAGATGGCAGCAAATGTCTCTCTGATCAACATAGTTGTCCACGTTTCTAGGACGAAAATTGAAGGAATAGAATTGTGACTCAGCTACTGATTTTAACCGTTACGGATAATAATAAATTACGGAACTGTCGTCTTTATTTGTATTTAAATGATGTTAACGTTTATATGTCCTCACGTTTGATCATTTTGCATCAAAACATCAGCAGCCCAAAATATATTAATTAAAACAAGTTACAATTAAATCCAGTGCTATAGAAATAACAAACTAACAATAATCAATAAGAATAAAACAATGTATATCGAACGAAAATATCATAAAGTAATTCATACAATAAAGACTTAAGTATGTTATTGAAAGTGCTGGCAAATACTTTCCCAAATTGTATTTCGTCATACAAATTCAACATAATATGTTTTTTGTTTTTTGCTTATTTTGTGTGTGTGTTTTTATAATGCCCACTATACGAATTCATTCCAATGATATAGAACAAACACAGCTATAATGGGTAAAATACTATTAGGAAGAAATTGTATATCAAGCTAAACCAATATAAATGCAAACAATGAAAAGGGTTATTGGATTTGCATTAAGACAAATTCCTTCGGAATCGTTGCATTGTCGTGTGATGTATTCGCTCTGCCAGAGCAAGAATTCCCAACTCATATCTTTTTCCATTCAAATTCAATACATATAATGATTAATATATACCCTGTAACAGCCTATATCGCCTTTATTAGTCAACATTTTATATGACGTGAGCTTTTAAATCCCAGATATAGACTGTGATAAAAATGAGATATTGGTCGGGGTTTCAGTAGGTGCAATCATAGAGTCCCAATAGGTTGTCCAGTCATCGCACAATGGTAAACTGAAGCGTAGTGACGGACTGTAGAGGGATCAATCACTAAACATGCAGTGCTTTGTAATACTAAATGATCGTATCCTTTTCTGACGAACATCCTGATTAATTTTTTAAAGTGGTCAAGTAACCCGCCTAATCCATTTAACTTTCGAAGTTTATAGACCACATCTCCATAAAATAAGGGTTGAGATATTCCTAGTCGCAGAAGTGTTTTAAGGTTGGCGTTGTACTTCTCCAGTAGGTTTTCGTTGAGGCGGTAGAATTTGGAGAAAGATCTACGTAGTTTGTGATAACGAAAACCCTGCTGAAAAAGTTTACTTGTAATAACTTGATTTCGATCATTGACGTCTATAACATCATAACAAGCTCTAGCAAAACGAATGAGATGGGAGAACCCTGTATGATGTAGCACGAGGTACATCCCAATCCCGGTGTGGATAGTTAACGATGTTAAAGTTGAAGTCATCTCTCTTACCATAGCTTTTAGTATGCATGCAATCATTAGAAATTGAGAGATGAAGATCGAGGAATGCTGCTTCAGTATCCGAAGTGTTGACTTTATTCAACGTGAGCTCTGGTGGATAAATGTTAATAACCATATGAGCAAAGAACGGATTATCAATATTGAGTATGTCGTCTAGATACCGAAATGTATTATTACACTGATCAATAACTTCACTCTTGCTAGCAGGTGACAAACTCTCTTTCATAGCAGAACAAAAACAAATCTACGACAAGTGGCGCACAGTTAGTTCTAACAACCTGGCGGTAAACAGTTTTACCGTATCTGTAGAAGGAAAGATAACGCTCTACAAACATCAGCACAAGTCTACAAATTACAATTATCAATAGGGGCGTTTGTAAAGAAAACTCTGACATTATTACAAGCTAGAAAAAAGTCGTACCTTCTCTAGCAAATGTCTTCTAAAGAAGTTGAAGCAATTTACCTTTGATTAGATTATGTGGTAGAGTAGTATATAGTGTGTCAAAAGTCATGGAAAATGAAAACGCCTGTGAAAATAGCCTAACTTAGCAAAACGTCTAGTCTGTCCATTTCACAAACACAGTAATGTATGACCAAGAATCCTATTGTATTAGCCGGTATGTACAACTGAAAAATGCAATTGGATATAACAGACAGAGAACACTTCATCTTTCGTATTGTTGCACATAAACATCTAAAGTTGTGTGAAGTAAAACTACATTTGATATCAAGCATTTGATTGGTTGAATAAACGCAGTTTGTGAAAAAGTACACGAATTGAATTAGTAGTCGTCTGAAGTAGAAGAAAGAGAGAAATTAAATAGACGCTATATTAATAAATACTCATTATTAAAGATTTATATTAATTAATGTATCTGTATAACATAAATTATATATCACATGCCAAAAATCCACCCCCAGGTATGATGTCATCGACCCATTTTAATAACTGTTACGGAGTTATTGTTTACCTTATGTTAATTTTGCTCGGTATAATGTGTTAGCATAACATTTTACTTTTCATTATAGCGGTTTTAATTCTATATCACTAGAATGAATACGAAACGTGCGATTACATTATTAAATTAATATCTAGTAATAATTGAATGGGACAATACAAATGTTTACATAGAGGATCTTACGTGAGTACTCATACATTATTGAATTTATTGAACGAGTTGCCAACATGATATAATGCGAGACTGTTGCCGAGCATTATATCATTTTGGCTAACGAGTTTAATGAATTCAATAATGAATGAGAACGAATGTTAGATTCATGACTTATAACGTCACATAACGTCAGAAAACGTACATTAACGTGACGTCCATGACGTCATTAACATCATTGACGTTTTACCACTAGTGGAATATCGAAAATAGTGAATGTATTACACCCCCACACCACATGTTATGTGATAAAATTAATTAAAACATGATATCTTTAACAGCTCTTCTAATTTCGCACTGCGGATAATTGGTTTGAGAAATTTTAACTCCTATTTTGCATTGAAACATCTGTCTGCTTACTTTATTGTTGGTAAGAGATTAGATCATGGCAGGGATTTCTTTATTTAAACTGTCCTGTTTTAATGGGTTGACAGTAGGGTAAGTGTGAGGTTTGGTGAACCCTAGAACCGGTTTAAACCCCAGTGGCCTACTTTGCCACTGACCGTTCCAAGGCGGTAGCCCTATTGCCAACCCTTTTGTGTTTGTGATGTCTTTTACATTTATTATTGCTTTTTCCTTCTTGTTTGTCTTTTTGCGTGTTTGTTTCTGTGTTTGTGATTAACTGTCCTCCTTGAATGCTACTTTCCCTGTCCGATCTTTTTATATTTCTTATTATTAATAGTGTTTCCAACATTAGCAAAATACAATAGTATGCAAATAGTAGATACAACTTCTAGGCCAATATATCACATTCCACAAACCTGCCAAATTAGTGCAGGCTACATTAGTTTTACAAATAACTCCGTACATGTAAATGGAAAGAGATATTCTACATTACTACGGATGACACTGTGTAACAGTAATACGGAAGTCTAGTGACATATCCATTAGGATATAAATGTTTCATCGTGTATTCTGACCCCTGTTGTTATAATCGATAGTCATTATGCGTGAAGCAAACCTCATCAAGCCTATTTGTGTAAAACTATAGGTGTATTGGATTTAAACGTTTACAGTTTTATACATCAAGGGCAACTGCATTTTTATTATCGCTTAGTTGATGTTGGAGACATAATGAAAACTCTCTTTGTTCTTATTAATATCAAATTAATTGAATAAGCCTATCCTTGTGATTGATAGCTGCAACACACGTTGATGAACTGTATCTCTACATCATAACACACTCGTCTGTTCATCAACGTGTGTTGCAGCTATCCTTTATAGGGAGTGAATGCATACGCTTGATTTCTGTGTATCTCGTCATAGCTAGGCGCCCTGCCGTAGTTCGTCCGAAGGTTGTCTGTCCTTGTTAATTCACACATATTTCTCGCTATATATATTTCTGCTTTGTGAACGTGAATCTCTTACGAGATCCAAATTTCGAAAGTTGCCGTAGTGAGTTCAAATTATCTCCCTTTATATATATATAATTTTGAGAGAATTAAATTCAGAATAACGAACATTTTTTAACGTAGGATCTATAAGATACAAGTACAAACATTAAATATAATATGTGGAGGACATTTTGAACAAACCAATTACCAGCGGATTAGAACCCGCATCTAGGACACCAACCCCGACACAGCGCCTCGCACAATAGCCGGCGCCTTAGGCTATTATTTTTTTATTGTATTATATTTACACGAGCATATTTGTGTTTTACTATTGCCTATTGATGCTGCTTTGTTGGATAGAGATTAGATCATGGCGGGGATTTATTTATTTACCCTGTCCTGTTTTAATGGGATGAAGTAGGATAAGTGTGAGGTTTGGTGCACCCTAGAACCGGTAGCCCTAATGTCAACCCTTTTGTGTTTGTGATGTCGTTCGCATTTTTTACTACTTTTGCCTTCTCGTTTGTCTGTTTGCGTGTTTGTTTTTGTGTTTTGTGGTTGACTGTCGTCCTTGAATGCTGCTTTCCCTGTCCGATATTTTTATTTTTCTTTAGACCACTCGGCCACCTATCCAACCTAAAAGGATTGGTTTCGGTGGACGGGTCATACTAAGGTCGTACTACTGAACTGAATATATATTAGTTTGAGAGAATTAACTTCAGTATAACGAACTTTCTTCTTTAACGTAAGATCTATAAGATACAAGTACAAACATTAATTATTATATGTGGAGAACGTTTTGTACAAACCACTTTCAGCAGTACGACCTTAGTATGACCCGTCCACCGAAACCAATCTTTTAAGGTTGGCTAGGTGGCCGAGTGGTCTAATGCGCCATGGTGCGAGACACTGTGTCGAGGTTGGTGTCCTAGGTGCGGGTTCAAATCCTCTGGTTAGTGGTTTGTACAAAACTTTCTCCACACAATATACATGTATATATATCCAATAAATGGGAGATTCCGGGGAATTAGTGGTCACTGTGGTAACACAACCAGAGAATATTAGCCTAGTAAATATTCTATAAAATTACAACAAAAAATGTCAACATTGAAGTATTGCCTACTGACCGTTCCAAGTCGGTAACCCTGTATTCACCACTCTTTCTGTTGTTTATAGTCTTTTTCATTGCAAAGTTAATTTGGTCTTTGTGTGTGATACAGTGCGGATCTATGGTGCCATTGCGTTTTGGGGCTACGATTTCTATAGGACCATTTTTTCATTTTTGACGTTAACGGCCCTGATTATTTCTTATTATTATTTCTTCTTATATTGATTAACATTAGCTGCATGTATACGTAAATGGTTGTGACGTTTCACTGTCTGCGAGTTCTACACTTCACTTATTTGACATTTGATCTTCAGATTTGAGGTATGGACTTGAATCTTGAGCGCGACATAATTTCAAACGTGATTAAAATTTGCGTTTCATGAAATTCCTTTCAGTACTTTCAAGGTTATGGTTGAGACACTAATATTTCGGATGGACGGAGGACGGTGCACTTACTGTATGCCCCTCTCCTCGGGTGCAAAATGGCAAAATAGATGAAGGGACTATTTGTTATTTTATTTAAGACTGTTACGTAAAAGTATATAAACAAACTGAACAGGAAAAGTAGCATTAAAGGATAGCCGTCATCTACAAACAAACGGAGAAATAAACAACATCTATATAGATGAATAAAAGGCAAGTAATGACATCACAAACACATAAGGGTTAACAATAGGGTTACCACCGTGGAACGATCAGTGGCAAAAAAGGTCGCTGAGGTTTAAACAAGGTTAAAGGTGCACCAAACGTCACTCTCAAATGAAGTTTAAATTCTTCTAGTAATTCTTCTAGTGTATAATACATGTATCAAAGCTGTCAACCCTTTTTGTGTTTGTGACGTCATATGCTTTTATTATTACTATTGCCATTCTTGTTTGTCTTTTTGCGTGTTTTAGGGTTTTCTGTGTTCTGTGAAAGCTGCATTTCCTGTTCGATATTTATACTTAATATTTTCATGTCGTATTATTGTGATGTTATACTATTATTCGCCCGTAACAATAACAACAAGAAAGATAAAAATATCGGACAGGAAAAGCAGCAAACTTGAAAACGATTATATCGATAGTGTTATTACAATAATCAATTGATATTGCAGACTGAAGAAATATATCTCAGAATATGTTACTGCGTAAATAAATACGTATACTCGTATTACTTCTGTTTTATGCTGATTTGAAAAAGCCACTTCAGAAAGACAATTGTAGTATATTGCTTAACAAGTCCCAATATTCTTGTCTTTGTTGTTAAACAGAATTATTGATTAAGCTTGACACACTGGCAGTACGAACAAAGGTACTAACACATAGTATCAATAACATTTTTTTTTTTCTGCTTTGACAGGTAGAACTATGTCTTAAAGAAACTAACCCGCCGGACCGAATAACGGCACAATTCAGTTAACTGCAAAACCGTTTATCAAAACTTGATCCAGGTGTTATGGTCATATAATCTATTATATTAATCTAATATATTATATATTTCGATTAACAGTAACATTTTATTCATGGATTTTTAAAATAACCGTGAATGCATATGTCTGAAACGAATTATGAGTTGGTAACTCTTAATTCGACGCTACAATTTTGGGTTTGGCCTTGCTGGTTAAAGCCGTTTATATTGTGTCTATAGAGTTTTATTCTAAAAATATGTAAGTTATCGCTCTCGGAAGGTTTCGAAAAGGTGTGCATACATAGAGGATCTTAAACTCGTTTCCATTTCATATAAGATTTATGAAACGAGTTGTGAATTATTTTAATTTGAACGAGCCTTTTGGCGAGTTAAAATTAAAAATAATTCATAACGAGTTTCATAAATCTTATATGAATGGGAACGAGTTTAAGATCCTTTTTATCACATAACATTGCATTCAAATTGGTAAAAATTAATTCAGATGGACATAGAACCGCCACGACGTCAGACATACTTTAGCACCAAAACGTCATACAATATGTGACGTCGTAACGTCGCGTCTCGAACATAACGTTGCGTATAAAAGAGTTCGTGTTTTATCTCTTTACAAAATAGCAGTTTACGCCAACTTTTTAACAAACCAATAACAATGTTTGGTATAACGTGCATTATTTTTATAAGCTGTCACAAATAATTAGTTTATGACTCAGATCTGGGTGAATTTTTAATAAATAAAATAGTTTCAGTTAATAAACTTTCGTAGTGTTACAGGTTTAACTCAACCAATCAACATCGTTCCAGGTTGTATTACACGTGTGACATACAATAGAATATTAAATGGGTGTTCGACACTGCTAACAAGGGACGTTATGTGATAAATTGTACAATTTGCCAGTTGTGGGCGGGATAGCTACTTTAATATTTAATGAAACATACTATGGGAAAATAATTCAGTGTTTCATGTTAAACTTGACAAACGAGTATTCATGGCGAAAATGCTTTACTCTCTCCACAAGGTGTTTTGGTCATACCTTTGATTCGGTTTCTCTCTCTTTAATTGCAACTCTCTCTTTCGTTGTTCAGTACATTTCTTTATAGTGGTGTTTTTAATTATTTATATGTTTTAACTAACTGTTTAACAACATTTATGTGTATCGTTTGCTAATTTCTCTGGATGCCTGAGTTTCTCTGAAAAATTTGGCGTAGGCTGTGGAATAAACGGATCATTTGTATTCGTAGACAAATATAGAGTGCATAAATATGTACCGTATGGAAGCAAGAAACAACGGATATGTACTATTGAAACGTACCGATAACACTTTTTCAAGATTAAAGCGCTAGTATTTATAAACACATGCACTTAACGTCTCTCAATGGAACAAACAGACTCAACTTCTAGTCAGTGGCGATGTAAAACTCCACTCTGGTTTTCAGTATCTATTATTGATTCCATTGTTAGTGCCAAACATCTTTTGCTACAGTCTTCAACACAATATAATCAGTATCCTTACCACAGGATCAGGATGTTAGGGGTTATTGAATATAATTTCCTTTTGAAAACCTATTTGGAAATAAATATTTTACGGACAATTAACTATTTTATTATATTAATATTGCCAACCAGGAAATTAAACAAACAATGACTCCTAATATAAATATGGTCATAGAGAAAGTAATATGTATTACGTGTCTCGGGAATACTGGGGGAAATCCTACACAATACATAATTAAGCGCAATACACAGTAAATCAGTTGTTTTATAATCAGTCACAGACATTCTCTAACATTTTCGAGGCCTAAGTGACTTTTGCAATTATCCGGCTGTCATCGACCTATCTAGATGACTTTCAATGACAGTTCTCGTACTGAGGTGAATCCAATTGTCCATACTCTCTCATTATCAGTTCATCATGAGAGACACCCAGAAACGGATAATTATACAATCAATACACACAGAAGCTTTAGTTTGATATACAAGGAATCAGTCCCACTATACGAGATAGCTATTCATGCAGATGCGGAAAAGTTCCTTTTGAAACAAGATCGACTGAGTTGTTTTAATAAACAACACTGAAAAGGGGATCACTTGGAAGCAATAAGCAGAAACAAGTGAAACAAGTAGCATATTCGGTTTTATTGAGTCTGTTCATGAGAGGTAATATAACTAGCAACACAGCTCACGCCCCTTAGAACTGGCTTTTAAAGTGGTATTATACTTTAAAGCCATACATATTGGGCTTGATGATTCCAAAGGACCTGTAAGTAATAACACTACTGATTTGTAGTCCGGGTGAAATTTGACAGCCGCCACACCAATCTCTACCCAGAATTGTCGTTCCTTGTATATACATACACCTCTTTCAACGTCTCAGATGCAAAACGATGGAAATGCAATATTTCTTGACGGCACTATAATTTTTCTGAATAAAAATTATATAAATGCTTAACTTACAAAAGAAAACAATTTTTCGGCTTGAAAGTTTTAAATATACAGTAAATTATGCTCAGAATTATATTGAGGTAAAATAAAGTTTATACGTTGGCATATCACTCCGCGATCAAAACATTCAAAATAGGCACCACCAAATTGTTCTAGGGTTACAGTACAGCGTTTTTGCTTACCAGCACTTTCTAATTTTACATGGCTCATAACAACCTATCGCAAAATAAATTAAATCTAAATGTAGAAAATAAGCCGTATTTCTTTCGATTGTTTACATGTCAATCTGCAGCCGATAGTTGTTGGTGTCACGATGTTGAAGTTCTGTTCGCCATTTTGATATTTTAGCTATGGTCATGTGACAAATTATCATGTGATCGCAGGCTACTTTCTCAGACGTTGACAGAGGTCAATGTAATGGCCTCTGGGAGAGATTGCCGCCACGCAGTACTAAACAAACGCTAGCGTGAATGGCAATGCATACTAAAAAGGGGTACCCCTTGGCAGCAACAAACACAAACAAGAGATAAAAATAGTAGACTGGGTTTTATTGAGACTGTTCATGAGAGGTAATATATTTTGCATCACCTCTCATACCCCGATGAGACATTGGTTAATGGTTTCAAACTTAAACTGAACAGTTAAATAAAGCAATACATGTATGTGGACATGAATTAAAAAGTGGAAGGAATTTATCTTGTGATGGAAAATTGTATTAATATCTCGTTTAATCACAGTGCAATAACGTTTACGTTTACGTTATGCATACTCGAAAATATGTATGCAATGTTTCTTATTTCATAATATCTACATTTTATACCAACCTGTATATGAACTACTAAGTTTCTCAACGTCAACATAAAACCCCGTGATACAACGTTGATATTTACGTAAAATATTTTATTTTCAAAATTGTGATATAAAACTATTACATACAAGTTTTAAAATGGACCGGCGGAGAATGTTTTTTCAGTTACTTTCCTCTACTTTTATGAAGAGGACGTTAATTTGATTATGTGGACATTGTGAACTTGACTGAGCCCTATGCAACAGTCACTGATACAATACAGTTATATATTATGATTAAAACTGTTTACTTTTCAGTCCTTCCCTATATGTCTGGGAAATATTACTTCGTTTTTCTCAATTGCTGTGTATTTATTTCCATTATGGAACGTTACTATCAATAAATATAATAATAGGTACCTTAATTATAAATGTGTATAACATCGAAAATCATCCTCATCTAGAACAAGATGTGTCTATGGAAGCCTATAGGCACCTTTTGAGTTATGACCTGTGACTTACGACTTATGACTTATGATTTGTGACTTATGACTTATGTCTTAAGTGGTGGACAATGAATATGTTTGGTGTAGATGCTGAACCTTGTTTTTGTAATTGTCTCCTGATGTATTGGTATGCAATTGGTATATCAAGGCATGAACCATATAGTATCGCACTGCAATAATTTAGCGATAGGCATCACATGGTTGATGGATAATATTAGTTATTAGGTTTGTTACTGACCCCCTATATCTGACTGACCCCACATAGTTCTGTAGGGTGTCAGTAACAAACCCTATAACTGATTTATGGCATCGAGCAATGTTTTAAGGTAAACACCGATATTTAACCTATTTTAATGGAGCGTCAACGTCTTTGAGTCGTTCGCGCAATTTTACGTCATGACGTTGACGTCACGACCGTTACAGTTTACAATTATTATTAATTTACTTATTATGTTTGTTACTAACGCCTTAAAGAATTATTTGCAAATGATTTAAACTTTGAGTCGGAATTGTAGTATATATTGTTTTAGTGACCCTTTATGAAATCTACTGACCCACTATAGAAAAATAGGGCTCACCACGTGACCGCACTCAACCAATGAGATGCCTAGAATTGTGTTCGTGGTGCAATAAACTGTCATATGTCTGTAAAGGCCACCCATGAAACCGTAGTGTCTCTAAAGAGGAGGAAGCTCCTATACACATGTTAATTTTCTTGTAAGACAATAACGGGCTTTCGTAAAGTATTGCCTGTGATAGACATTTGACTGGTAAATACAGGTTACTCCTAATAAGGTTGTCTGCATTTATCTTCGACAGTGTAACATGATATTTCTTTAGATTTACAGATACCAAAAAGGAAAAATATACTAACATGCATGTGACAGGACATCGCTATTAAGTGACGGATACGTGTTTTTATTTTTTCCATATGATCTAATTGCGCAGATATTGGAGATTTTTGCAAATCGTTTGTTCATCATTGTTGTACGACCAGCCCCTAGTTGGATTACCAATTACGTGCTTCTGCGTTTATACCACAGTACGAATACTATTCGCTCGGTTTCCGCGGGGGCGGTCCATCATTGCCATGCGCGCTTCTCTGAATTGTATTAGTAACATATTCAATTCAGACAGTCTCTGTTTTTCACAACCGCCAGTTCGGACTTGCACATTCTCAAACCTCCATTACCCCAACCAACCACCCTACCGAAAAAATGCACACTATGAAATATCGCTTGTTTTGACTTTATTCTACTTCTCAAGTAGCGATAAACGGTGAAAATCGCCATAGCTAATTAAAAATACATGTACTAATAAGATTATATAAACACGATTAAGGGTTTTAATAACAAAACAGTTATTTCCAATTAACGAAAATCGTGTAACAACTTCGATTACGCAAACTTGCATAATAATATTTAGTAATATCGATTTTTATAGTGCTTTATTCCATATCATTTTCATTATGTAATTACCCGAAATTAATATTTGTTATATCATATTACACTCTTTCATGCAATATTACATTTTGGCATATATCGACACTACACTGAATAGTCCTTGTTACTTACTTCCAAGAATAAACAATGCGCATAAATGTATTTTATGTTATGAACTGCTAAATATACGCGTTTGTGACTATCACTATGTATTTTGGAGATTTATTCCCATTTATTTTTTATATGTCTTGACAACAAGCCAGTGTAAGTTCGGCTAGTCTAGAAAGTAGAATTAAAAGTCCTGTAGACACCCACTTCTACATTGGGATATAAGACTACGGACCCGTAGTTATAATATACTAGTATGCTTCGTGTGTAACCTTTCATGCTTTTAACATGTATTAACATACGTGCATTTCAGAATCATACAATTATGACGGTGGTTTTTCTAATGTGTACCTGGTGATACTTACAGTAGAATATGTCTGGTTTAGAACTTGTTTAGGACACTCTGTAAAAGTTTGGTTTAGATCGCATGGAAAGAAATGAAAGTGCTATGGTGGTAACAAAGGTATATTATGTTAACTGCTTCCGTTTCAATTAATTTCAGTATCATCGGATATGTATGATTGAACAATTTGTCCAAATGTCTTGTTACTTCACACTTTCTTTGAATGTGTTGTAACAATCTTATAACAGACGGAAGTGCTATATTAGTAACAAGGTCCATGCATTTCTTTTTGCAATTTAGGGCATATACATCCCTTCAATACCATCAGCTATTCAATGTTGAAGACTTCGTCAGAGATATTATTATAATGAACAGTCTGTAATTGTTTTTGTTAAGACTGGATAAAAAATAGAACTACATTAGCGGTATAAATGTCAGTTGATGTCATTATTTTCAATAAAAGACATTTAACTCACTCTAATACAATTGGATATAAACGATTCAAGAACTTGCCCGAGAATGTATCATTATGGAATGGATTGGATGAAACATGGAAGTGATATCATGGATATGGTGTTAACATTGCCATTTTTGAAGATTCATGCGCTGATAACTCACCTTGATATCATCGATTGTACCTGCTTGAAGAAGTCGTCCAAGATCGTATTATTATATGTACATAATATGTAAACGTTTGCTTCAGATCAGACGGAAAATTAAAATGTTGATGTTGTATCAAAGACAATTTATGCAATTTTAAATCTCTCTGGTTCAAGTGTCGGAGATCTTATGCATATATAAGTACTGCCTAAGTTAGGAAAATATCGGATGAAAAATGGAGGGGTTAGATTGCCCGCATGTAAGAATTAACGAACGAACGACGGACGACAACACGTCATCCTACTTCAGCCAGTAAAGCTAACAATATGCCAAAAAGAACCTTCTTGGTAAAATGGCTTTCTTTGTCGTTGTGATTTATTAGAGGTCTAGCGCAACTATTTCTAAAATGAGTGAAAAATATGTTGAAAATAGAACTAACATTAAGAGTCTCTCATACTCGCAAGTTTCGGTTAGATTTGGCTTAAATACGTTTATAAAAGTGGGTATAAACATCGAACAGGAAATAATGCTTTCACACAACATAGTCAACCAAAAAAATACGCATCGAAACAAACACTAATTTCAACGTTAATAAGAAGCAAGGCGTATGACATCACGAACACAAACGGGTTGACAATAAATGGATTGACCATAGAGCTACCGTACTGGGACGATCAGTGGCTAAAAGGCCGCTGGGTGTTTAAACGATGTTCTAGGGTGCACCAGATTTCATTCTTGCCATATCCTCATCCCAAACGGGTGTAAATAAAGAAATCCTCGCCAGGTTATATTCTATAACAAACAAGGCACCATTAATAGGCAATATTACACATAGAACAAACCGTTACGGGTACGCCAAGACACAAATTAGTACAAACATCAAGCGCTACCGTTATTTGAGGATTTAGGTAGGCGTCATCATAGGGTCCACAATTTGACCAGTCATCGCGCAATCAAAGACGAATGCATAGTGGCGAACTGTAAATGGGACTAAACATGCAGTGCGTTGCAAAATGATAGGGCCATAACCTATTTTGACAACTTTTTAACAAGTTTAACAAAGAGCGTACGAACGCGATAATGATCAAGAATCTTACGAAGTTTGTAAAACGTGCCAACATTGAAGTCAGTTTGTGATATGTATTGTCGCAGAAAAGTTCTTAAAATAACTTTATCTTTTAAAAGTATATCAGTGTTACGATAAAAAAAATTCGCAAAGGTTTTTCAAAGTATATATACATGTAACGGAAGCGCTGATGGAGTAGCTTTGAGTTATACAAAGAATACGAATATTTAAGTCATCAGCTCGACTACAATCTCTATAAAAATGAATAAGTTGATAAGTTGATGAACATAGAACCCATAAGAAGTTGTTCGGGTGAACATCCCCATCTAAGTTGTATACAGTTTTAAAGATATATATTACACCTCGGACCTCCGGTGAAACTATGATGCGGTCATAATAAATTACAAAATTGCTGAAATTTGGATTTTAATCCAATGTATCAAAATGTGCTCGGAAGATGTATATCTTGCTCTCCGTAATTTGTTTTACTAAATACAGGTCATATCAGACTGCATACTAATTCTAATTTTGGCACTGTTTAAAGCATTTAGATTTATATCTGTTTCGTGAGTTTATTGATATTTATCTAAAGGAGTCATTTTGTATGAACCTATTGAATAAGTGAAGCAATGCAACAGAGGGGCGTCTCAAAAAGAAGAATCAAGAGAGAATAAAATCTAGCTTTTTATTTATTCAAGCTTTATGCATACATTTTAAGACTCTACTGTGGTAACAATATATTTTTGTTTATTTAGTATTTTGTTAGATAATGGGACCATACGCCTCTAGACATGGAGGAAGAAAATATCTCTATGTCCACCGCCATATGCATGCCATCTTCGGGATGGTTAACATTATTTACTATTGATTTTATTAATATTGAGTTCTGCTCAACGCGGGGCTAGAGGGCGTGAGTGGTAGCTAGCATATTTCACTACCGTTCAGGAACAGTCTCAATCAAACCTAGACTGCAATAATTCGTATGTGTCGTGTTCGGCCGTTTCCAAAGCTCCACTCTCATACACTTTTTTACTTGGTATTGAAGAAGATTTGATTTCACTGATAGCTTATGGTCAATTTGTGAAGTGGTAGTGGTCCAGTGCGATCGCCTCTGAAACATTAGGTCGTGGGTTCAAGCCCCGGAAGCGAATCTAGAAATATACAATCATCCATTGAGAAATATAAGACTCTATCGTTCTTTGATTTCACTTAGCAGTTTCGTTTTTACGAAATAGACCTTAAGTCCTGACTTGACAACCATATACCATATAAACAACTTGTGTTATGATAACTGTGACCTGCATTTTGGCTATGTGTACTGTTAAATGTTGAACACAACCATTCTAATATAAACATAAAGAACAAAATATGTGTGTTTGAATTCTTCTCTAGAATAGATTATGACTTTTGTCTCCTGACTTGTGACTAATGACTTATGACTAATGACTAATGACTTTATGTCTTTTTGGGTAAACTTATGCTAAACTTACTATGTAAAGAACAATATAAACTAAGACAAATACAACGGATATAAAACTTATCCTTAATGTTGTCATCCGATCTCTCATCCACAAGTCTGAAGCCCTTTTTATTTGTAAAATGGATGTTTTAACAACTTAAATATAATTATATTTTGATTTGTACACCACCAAATACTGAAAAAAATGTATCAACGACGCCGTTAGTGATACTTCAATGTCCTGAACATCACTGCCACTGGATTCAACTTGAAGTTCTCCCATGCAACTTTGTAACTATAACTGGTGCCTCAAGAAAATAGTGCTTGTTATCAATACCAACTGACACTCTGTATTCACCATGATATGACACAGATATAATGCTAAGCATTTACTCGCGAAGCAACTTTTCCACCATCTTTATCATATTTATACCAATTAGAAAAACATGCATCACTGTTCTGATATTTGGTTATAACACCAAGAACAACCTTCGACGTGTTGATTTCATATCCATATATTTTATTCAGTCCATGGAGTATTACCAAATTATATTTATCAATGAAAAGATTATTTTTTCACTGCTACATATGCAACTTGGAACCCATCCTGCAAAGGATTGTAGTCTTCAGCCTCTGGATAACCTGGCACACTATAACAGCCTGTCATTGAATAACAACTTATTGCATTCACATACTCTGAGTATGCTAAAAATATTTCACTTCTTTTTTGTCTTTTGACTGTCTATCAGAAGAACACACTGTTCACTTGCAACCGACTTAAACTCCTCTTTTAATATCCCTCCTCTGGCATTTGTTACTGTATATGATTCTATGATCCTCTAGTTTTAAGGCAAAATATAGAACTGTGAGGAACAAATGCAATCAAAATTTAATTCTGACAGATACAGCTCTGTCCATTCATGTATCTGAAATGTTCTATAAAATAACCACCATATTGTGAAAACTGTAAATCAATATCATTAAGTCGCATTGTTTTCCCCAAAAGAAATATAAAAAGATCGGACAGGGAAAGTAGCATTCAATGAGGACAGTCAACCACAAAACACAGAAACAAACATGGAAACAGACAAACAAGAAGGCAAAAGTAATAATAAAAGTAAACGACATCACAAACACAAAAGGGTTGACAGTAGGGCTACCGCCTTGGAACGGTCAGTGGCAAAGTAGGCCACTGGGGGTTTAAACCGGTTCTAGGGTGCACCAAACCTCACACTTACCCTACTGTCATCCCATTAAAACAGGACAGTGTAAATAAAGAAATCCCCGCCATGATCTAATCTCTAACCAACAAGGCAGAATCAATAGGCAATATAAGTAAAACACAAATATGCTCGTGTAAATACAATACAAAAAACAATAGCCTAGAAAGCCACAATGAAGGTACTCATTGACTTGGCAGAAGCCAGAGCAGTAAGAGTATACACCATTAATGGCACGACAAGAAAAATCATGGACACACATCAAACGCCACCGTCCCAATGGGCTTTAGGTAGTCAACAATATGGCAACAATATTTCAGAAAAGTACAATCATGTAGATCTTTATCACAATGAGCCCATTGCCACCTGAAATACAAGTTTGCAATTCAAATGGTTAGTGTAATTTGAAAATACTATTTTCCTTTTATTCCCAATGTCATCATCAGAATCAAAACCGGTACAACTCGCAGACCTGCCGGATCTGGTTACGGAATTTCAATTTTCTGTTGTTTTTTGTTCACTGTTTTGTTCGTTGCATTCACCCTATCGTTTAAATGATATGGTTTTATTTCATTTTCACTTCAATTATCTTTGAAAACCATTGGATGAGTTCATAACCTATGTAAATATTGAATAATTAACCGAATGAGGAAATACTTTCCTAGGTGTTTACGCTTTAAGATCATGTATCCATTTTGAATGAATTTCCCGCATTTCGTTTACTCATAAGACATATTTCATCAGTCAAAACTAAAAAGTCATAAGTCAAAAGTCGTAAGTAAACAGTCGCTTGTCAAAGGTCATAACTCAAAAGGTATACATGGGCTTCCGTATGTGTCACATAGTACATAGTTTGATAGTTTGTGTTTCTTACTCGTTTAGTTTCAACATAGCAGTTTATGTTACGTGTGTGTAAACTAATATATTTTAAAAGCGAATGTGTTCAGAATTCAAAGGTTCCATTTTATCGGAATGTAAATGTGTGGTTAATGGTGAAGCGTTCATAATTTGTACAGTTCTCCTTTAATAAAAGTTTTCACTTACAGATGCATCCGCTTATGCAATCTTTTTTTTGTAGTTTTTCGCTGTATACACAATTCATCAATCGATAGATACGAGATATTGTAAAAAGAACGTACGACACGGGATTTACTGGCTATTGACTCCGGCAATTTCGCATTTGGTGTAGCAAACTTTATTATTATAGTAAGAAACGTTCTAACTCTCAGTCTGGCAACATTGATCAAACAATCTCCATAAACGTGTGAATCCACATATAACCTGGTTTAAACACCAGCGACATTTTTGCCATTGACAGTTTAAGTCGGTAGCCCTGTCGGTATTCCTCATCTGTTTGCACTGTCGAATACTTCGCTTCTATTATCCATCTTACGTTTTTGCCGATTACTAAGTGGATCTATGGGAATTTTTGCACCTGGGTAATGATGGTGAAGAAAAAACAATGATAGAATTACGTTAATATTTTGGACACATATTGAGTTAATGATTTTGCTCTTAAGAAACTGGCTGCTAGCATAAGTGATAACTATACTTAAGGCCAAAATATTTGCACGGTTCATAAAATATAGCAAAATTCCTTCTAAACGTATCCAAATTTAATATTTTAAATAATTCAATGAAATTTCATTAATTATCCACATGTACTAGAAATTTAATGCAAATTCATTATAGATCAACAATGCAGTAAGCGCACAAAATAACACACTGTCTTTTGCAAGTTAACACACTTGAGACAAGGGAGGTAAATTCTGTCTTTCACGGAATATGGGTTCCTGGCCGCCGTTGGCACTGTAAAGTGCTGCGCAGCGTCTTCGCATGGATGAGATGAATCACGAAGGTACTGGATCGGAATGGCATTCTACTCACGCTGCACGACATTACGTAACTCGGCTGCGGTATGAATGTTATTGTTACGAAGTTTTCGTTTCAGGTAATCCCACACGTGCTCGATGGAGTTTATATACGGGGACATAGACGATCATGGTAGAACATTGACATTGTTTTGTTAAAGAAAGTTCTGCGTGATTCTGGCCGTATGTGGGCGGGCATTGTCCTGTCGGAAATAGGGAATGACCGCAGGTCTCAAAACGTCATCCACGTAACGTTGTGCCTTAACACCGCACGTTGGTTAACACGTTGACCATCAACGACGCCGTCTAGAATACAAGTCCAGTCCTTCCTTTTGCAAATATTTTGGCCTTAAGTATATGTTGATATAAATACATTAAATACTGTATCCAGAGGACGTGAATCAACATATGCAATTGGTAGTTTTCAAAACATGCATGTCGTTTAAGGATAAGGTCGGGTAAGGATAGATAATGACATAATAACGACAATAAACCGAACTTATGCATAATAGTATTGTATAAACCGAACATATGTATAATACACTCAAGTGATATGAAAACGCAACACGGGAATTTCCGTTATATATTGTATGTACAATATGCTGCTTTTAATCGAATGGTACATGGCTACGTAAGACCTTTCCTTTTGGAAAAAATACTAAAACAACAAATAATACAGCAAATAGTATTCCTTCAATGTTTCATTATTCACAGAGTACGCGTTTGGCTCAATCATGTGAGCAAACTTAGGATGCAACATTTTGCAAACTATTTACGTTAAATACAGTACTGAACTAGCTCAATTTTTCAAATAGCTACTTCAACATTTATGAAGTTCTTGTTACAAAGTGTAGTGTGATTAAAACGTCTACAACATCACAGTTGTGTCCTTTCTCTAGTTAACTGCAACTTTTTTTTAAAAAACATCTAGGGATTTCTTTGGAATAATATGTGCAATTAAGTGTGCAGTATATACAATATATAGCGGAAATTCCCGTGTTGCGTTTTTATATCACTTGGGTGTAGTATTGTATAAATACTCCGATATTCAATGATAACAAATACTTTCTTTTCATTTTGGCGACATTATTTTTAGTATTTATGATTTACTCCTTTAAACGTTTTATTTGACTATGTAAAGAATAAAGAACAGGGATACACAACACTTTATATACAATAAAATATCAAAAACGATACGATAACGATAAAATGGTAACTAATGAAAATATTTAAATGAACAAATCATAAACATATACATGTTATATATTAGAGTGTTACTTGAAAGTAAAAAACTCACTTAAAGTAAATAAACGACGGACTTCATTTGATTAACAATTTAATAGTTTTGTCTATTTTTTACTCTATAGGACCGTTTTTATTTCCTCTATATTAATAATCCGCACAATTTAATCTAAACGATGTATATTAAGTACGTCACTTTCCTTGATAACCGATATTAACTTATCTTTCAAACAATCCCAATATGCATTCATTTTGTTGGACGTTTTGATAATCAGATAAGCCTTTGGCAATAAGTGTGTTGAGCAGTAGAATCACTGAAAAATTCACACAGGAGCTAATAAAATGATTTAATGCAAATGTATATCAATGATTAGCAAGCCCTATTTCGACTGTAAATTAAACATAAATGCAGTTTTCGACTATACGCTATAATAACACTCGTTATAATTATCCAGCATTTATAAGGTTAGTATAGAGGAGTATAAAGTGTTTTGTTTCCTCTTCCTATCTCCGATAACCAGGACTAGGTATACCTATGGATTGAATTAATGTTTCAGCTGTAACACCCAACAACACCAGCATACACTGTAATGTAAAGTGTATGACTATTTCAGGATAATCAAAAATTGCAAAACTACTTTTCCAGGATTGTGTCTATTTTAAAGCTATATACACACGTGATTGCTGGATACATGCAGCTTGGTCCACTGTCCGACGTCAAATAGTCTTGGATGTGTGCACAGTAAATCGTATATCAGCAATCAACTGCTATAATACTTTACTACCTGCCGCAGAACATCAGAAAAGAAAAAAAAAAGAAACACTTTTTGATACAGTAATAATTTATTTAGAGAATAAAGATAGGCGATCATCTTGACCTGCAAACTCCCCGCAGAGGTTACTTCCCTTGCCCTTTCTGTTACAGTAACCACACAAATTTATAGCTGAAATCCAGCTAAGTTTAATTGTTTGGTTAAATATTGTTTAGGTCACTATTTCAACTTGCTTTGTTCATAATATAGGAAATTAGTGTGAAAAACGGTATCTGGTTAAAAAAAAATAGATATATTATTATTTTTTAACGAATATATATTTTATTTGCACACCGGTAACTTGTAAACAAACATGTATTCCGTTGAGAACATTACAGAAACTGTGCGTAAATTAATAAAGAGATATACCCAAGCCAAAACAGGTTGAGTGTTTTCAACATCTTCTCGAAGGTGATGATGTTATTGCCAATTTGGCTGTTGGTTGCTGTACCATGCATTACCTAGTGTATCGTACCAGGCATTACCTAGTGTATCGCCGCAATTTGTAATCACTTGGCCTCAGCTATCGTCACGTGATTTGTGCGGTGACAGGGATTATTGGCTACAATATCACTGCGCGGAGGTTGCTTGACCTGAGGTTTGCATAGTACTGCAATGACAAATTATTCATTATTTGGGCAATACAACTATCTTCCGCATTAAGACAGGACATGTTTAAACTTGTGTTAAAATAGTGTTTGATAAAATGAAGTAAACTAGTAATGCAGGAATGATCAAATATAATACGCGACATACAACATGCAACAGTTACAACAGTTACAATTAAAGCAAAATGACAATATTGCAACTTGACTTATCTGCTGAACATATTGATGAGTGTGAAAACAAAGAAAATGCTCATGAGTCATCTGGTATATATGAAATACAAATAAAAATAAGTATAAAAGTCGAACAGGAAATGCAGCTTTCACAGAACACAGTAAACCTAAACACTAAAACGGAAAAACATGAATGGCAATGCTAACAAAGAATAAAGGCATATGACGTCACAAACACATAAAGGGTTGACAATAGGGCTATCGCCTTGAAATGGTCAGTGGCAAAAAAGGCCGCTGGGTGTTTAAACCAGGTTCTAGGGTGCAATAAACCTCATACCTACCCTACTGTCATCCCTATAAAACGAGACAGTGTAAATAAAGAAACAAAGAAATCACTATTATATATATACTAATATATAGGTATACCTCACTAAGTTACGTCTACAATAAGAACATGCAGATGAAGTTAGATCAATAGCCCATCAATATGAGATTCAGAAAGTGTACCTAGAACCTTCCTACGTATATTTTACTGGTTTTGTAAATTAGGTACCTTCTGCTACATATTTGAGACGTTCAAAGAAAACGTACGAACGTATATGAGAATGGAGACAAAATGTTTGCCTTGTAAAAACAAATCTTATTCACATGACTGAAAAAAACAACAACGACAAACGTATAAGAGTTAAGGATAATGACTAAACAGGAGAGTTTTCTCAGTTTTGATATACAATATTGCTATTTTACAACGAATTGTTACTTTTATTATAAAGTATCACACGCTAATGTTATTAAACATAAGGCTAACATTTTCTGATTTAAGTAAGAACTCGATCAATAATGAGAAACGCAAAAGTAGGATTTCGAAAAACCAAGACAGCCATTTGTTTGTGTTTGCTTTAGTAATATACAAGTGTGATTATGTTGCAGTATTTGTACTTTGTAAGCGGGTAATTCAAAAAGTATCATTTACATCGCCACGTCCCAATCTATGGGTGCCCGTCTTATTATTTTTAAAGACACATATTAAACCTCATGTGACCTATATGTTCACTGCAGAGTATATATATACTGAGGGAAAAAAGTTTAGCAAGTATTTGTTGCACCCAGGAAATAATAAATTTTTGGTTGTAAAATCATTAAACTACTTCCATAGACACAATATTTTATTAAACACACATCAATAACAGTCGAACATCTTAATGACGTAACGAATAAATGAACATAAGGGTCAAGCCGTAAAGTCCCAAAATGTCAATATATCTTGTAAACAGTATTAATTCATCTTAAAAACTTGCTAAATCTTTTTTCCCTCAGTAAATGATTGTATCTTAACTTGGGGCTATTTTCTATTGCCTACCACAAAACCGTGCAATAACGAAAACCAGACATTAGACTGTAGGTAAATAAACCCAGATGTTAGTTTTGGCACGCCAAACGAAAGCACAGAAGGTCATAAAGTGCAACATTGAGAATAAGTCTAAAATGATAGGTTAGGATGCAGAAAATATATTGCTTTTGCAACACTCGATATTTAATATTTGATTTAATCCACACTCGGGCTACGGCTTCAAATAAATCATTGAAATGAGAACGATTTTCGATAAGCTATAACTTATAACCCAACATCGTTTGACATTTTTATCACGACTTTGTTTAAATATGACTTTGTAGCATTATTAATTGTAATATATATTCCACTTTATCATAGAAAATAAACATACACGGCTTCAAATCTCGTGTTTGGAATTGACATGCACCTTATGTACTAACTTCTTTTTCTTCAGCATATTTATTGAATATACATTACCTATGAGCTATCAAGGTTGTATGTAGAATGATCATCCTGTAGGCGTAATAATAGTTAAGTGTTCGGGTCATCTGATGCTTACTGTAGGAATGTTCTATTCCCTAGCCTGGAGACAAATAAAACACCTTGGTATCCTCCAATGTTCTATATGAAATAAATATTTAAACTTATTGTAAATGAATGAACCAAATCTGTCAGGACACAACTAATTGTATTTTATATAAATTGCCAAACATATAACGATGACTGAGTATTTAAATTTACTGGTCTGAGAAAAGGATATGTTATGCGAAAATTAATTGATTATCAATAATGTTAACATGCTTTTTTATTAGTACATGGATTTAATTCGTTTTTTTTGTCGTAGTGTTTTACATAATTGTCGGAAACTTCCGACAGTTTACATGAACGAAAGCACCATACAGATGAATGAGATTCATCATTTACTTTAAGATTGATAAGTTTACAGTAATTACCGCTGTCATCAGTCAGACAGTCTGATTTGGATTTCAATTCGCGGTCCTAATGCGTTGACAACTGTAACCGTGCACTATTATGTTTTCGTGGTTATATATTATTTCGATGTGTTCACGTTGCAGTTATTGGGCAAACGTATAAATCGATGGAATCTGCAAACAAAGGCTAAATTCAGTTTGTTTCACGCATTGTGGTTTATCGATCATGTAATTGTACGATGAAATAATAATTTACATGATGTTTTCAATGGCTTCGTTCAACATTGACATGCATACTGTAGATTATCAATTATTCAGGGTTGATTGTGAATTTACTGGTGGTTATGCTATGCAGAAAGCCTTGTCGATAAGCTTATCGTGATTAGTCTGCTGCATTTATACTTAATGTAACAATAGGAACTCAATCATTCTTCTGTTATGTTCGACCGTACAACTCGTATTAAAGCGTGTGGGCATGCACCGTAAGGTTATGTTCATAACAACGATACAAACTCGGTTTATTAGTTACTTTATTTACTGTTACGGAAATGTTTCAGTGAGGATTATTATTCTACCACCAATGATAATGCGAAAACACCCACTTGTCGGCTGGGCTGTCTGTTTTTTCTCAGAAGCTGCATGTGATATCAACACCATATGTTATTTGGACTATGTTGGTTATAGTGAAACTAGTAAGTAGACATGGTTTGATTCAAATTATTACGAGAAACGCATAGTTTTCTTGCATACCGGATACGGTTATACACGTTTTACATGGGTGATGAAAAGCCTGATCTTACACACATGGGGAAGATAAAAGTCACACGCTGATATCAACAATGACGTCATTGTGTAAATAAACATTCAACACCTTAGTAGTTGACGACGTCAACGCGCAGAATGTAAATGATATGCAAAAAATAATAATTAGTCGTTGGTATCCAGTACAGTTAGGGAAATTCCAACCCTAGTTGGCACAACATCGGTTCCGATAAAAGCATTTCTCTAATTCAAAATTCAAAATACTTTTGCTATAAACGTAAAATTATGTAAATGTTTGGCATGTAACATTAGTAAAGCATTTTGTTTTATTAACTGCACATTGTGGGCATACACGAATTGTTCAACTTGAAACTGAATTAAATATCTTTAAATTTTCCTCGAATATGTTCATTTTAATAGCAATTCTAATACACCCGCACTATATAGCTAGTTTAAAATATCTCGTTATATTGAACGATATATCACTGTAATTTTTGCAATGTTAGGAGAATAAGCATTGCGCATTGCGCATTACGCATTGTAACGTATGCAACGTTAGGAGAGTAAGCAAAGCAATGCGAAAGATTTCAGATGTGTGCGTTATTTTCACATTTTAGGGGTATTAGAATAGAAATAGAACATCGTTTACGGTGAATTATCTATAATATATCACGGTTTGTCGTTCAATTGTAAAGAATAATTTCATTCGCCCTTCGGGCTCGTGAAATTATTGTTTACAATTGAACTCCAAACCGCGATATATTAAACGATAAGTCACAGTAAACGATGTTCTATTTCTTAAGTCTGACGAATCTTTCGATCTATATAAAACACTAGGACATACATTATTATGTACTTTCTAATTATGCTACATCCGTATTTTTGAAAAAGTTTAGAGAATGATATTTGAAGCAATCTTCAGTTATAAAATAACTGCCATATAAATAAAGGAAACAACTGCTTGTTAATTATCATTATGGTTATTGTAGTCGTTTATGTTATTTCTCGAGTTCCATGATTTCAGCGAATATTACCATGAACTCCAATACTTTGAAAATGATTAAAATGAAAGATATAGTTTGAAACATCAGCTTCAGGCTTGCTATGATTTCTTTCTCTCAAAAAATAAGTATCTTTTTTTATAAGAGAATAATGAAAGAATCCCAACATAATATACATTTTGACCAAATATATATTTTTATTACATAGGACTTGTCAAGGAGATTGTATAAAGAGGTTTTTGTACATTCTATATGGCGAGGCTCTGCGACATAGATTTTTAATTTATTATAGTTATTATGTCACAAACGACCCCAGCTTAGCCCATGGCTAAGGGCTCTGTGCCGACGACAAGTACAAAAACGAGGATCTCTAGATAGGAGGATGGTTATTTTAATGTCAAACTAATAAAAACACTTAGACCCCAACAGTATCTGACTTGAAAATGTCACGTTGAAAAACAACAAAATTGTAAACTTTGCATGGACATATCTTCTTTACATCATCTGTAACCAAACTACTAATATGATCTTATTCTTTGTCGGTGTCGCTAGTTAAAGAGGACAAATCCATTAGATGTCGATGTGTGAGTTATGTGATAAATAGAATATCACAATAATGCTTATTTGTTATTGAATTTATTAAACTCGTTAGCAAAAATGATATAGTCTCGGGTAGAGCCTCGCATTATATCATTTTTATAAATTTTTCTCATTCGTTAAATAAATTCAGTAATTAATGAGTACTCATGTAAGAGACTCTATATATGGTATGTGATATACAGCAACACAAACTAACCATCTTTTTGTTTGTATAATTGTTTTAACCACTAATAGGATATGTTGTCTGCTTTTTAATTTAGTCTTTGGCTGTTACTTGTCATACGCAGGCTTCATAACCGCTGCTCCCAACTAAATTCCTTTTTGTTTATTTCGCTCTTCGGGGCATAACATTTTATTAGATCCTGGGACCATACGCCGCTGGATATAGGGGATGAAATAAAGATACAATTATTGCTATATCCACCGCCATATGCTTGCCATCTTCGGGATGGTTAACGTTATGTACTGTTGATTTTTATGAATATTGAGTTCTGCTCAACCCGGGGCTAGAGGGCGTGAGCGGTAGCTTGCATATTTCACTACCGCTCATGAACAGTCTCAATCAAACCGAGACTGCAATATTTTGTATGTGTCGTGCTCGGCCGTTTCCAAAGGTCCATTATCATAATCTTTTTTATAAAATCGTCACGTGAAATACGAGCAAACAGTCCTATCATCTGTCAGTTTCTTAATATTGCGATAAAATTCACACTTTTAATTCAACATATATTTTTTTGTCTTAAAATGAAACAAACAATCACATTAAATTGCAAACGCAGTTTTAGACAATTATGAAATGCATTTAGTCGAATTGTTCGATCTAAGATAAGACTCTACGGCAATAGAAACATAAAGGTTTAAAATTGAAAAAAAGTATGCAACTATTTCAAAATGTAACTTAAAGCGAACCGCCTGAAACTGAACATTACATGCGTTCTGAATAACAGTTTCACATAATTAAATCACGCATTTTTTATGATAATCACATCCGCTGAAAAATAAAATCTTAAGCAAAAGTGTTATGTTATATTTTTACACCTCTTAAAGAAGTTAATGAAACACTGTTACATTCTTTAAGATAATGTTTTCATCAGGTATGGAACTACCATGTATGGACATATTGTTGGTATACTTATGGGTACGAACTGTGTAACTCATCTCGCAGATTTGTTTTTGTATTAAGAAATCACAAAGATGTAATCGAGGTCTTTAATAGCATCTCTTGGTATACGGATAGTTCATCGAACATTGGCAACGCTTCTTTTCTACTATGGTCAATAATATCAATTCTAAAGAACTTAAACTTAAACTTAAATAAGCTAATATTTAAATTGATGTAGCTTCTTTTGTCGATTTACATCTCTCGATTGAAAATGAAGAAACACTAAGCGAAATACATGACAAGAAAGTTGATTTCAATTTCAGTATAGTTAATTATCCATGCTTATACGGGGATGTTCCGACAGCAACATCGTATCCCTTTTTTCTAAGCTTGTAGTCTAGTTAATGACTTTAATATTCATAACAGTTGTATAACTAAACAGTATACTCCATCAGGGCTATCGATAAAAAAACGTCCAAAAAACATTCCCAAAATGTTATTATATTAACCCTGTTAACTACTATTAAAATATAAAAAAGTTAAGAACTCTTTTTTGGCAAGGCTCATTACAACCTGACTATTATAGTGTGATTTACAAACTTCGTAAGATTCTGGTCATGAATGAATTTCATACTGTCTTTATTACTGTCTTTATTAATAATCGAAAGTTTATCAAAAGAGGTAATGACCCATTTTTATTGCAACGCACTGAATGGTTAGTGATTGACAGATTTACAGTTTACTATTATGCTAACCTATGACTGTGCGACGACCTGACAGATTGTTGATTCTATGTCTACCTAAATCATGATAGGGATAGTAACGTTTAAAGATGAATGGCCACCCTTTTTGTAGTATTATCAATTAATATATTTAACTCTTAAACGTCATATGAACATATCTTGATAGTCCCGAAGAGAAACATGTATTTAGAGCCGCTTCTAAGTTTATTGTAAAAATAAGTATTAGTTGCATGACGTAGATACTACTTTTACTACTGCGTGTCTTCACGGGGAAATGAGGTAAATCTGAATAGTATACCTGCACAAATATTGCCAGATAATTGATAAATACATTTACCTGTGGATTAATTTACCTGTTCAAAGTTTTCTACGTCATCAAATAAAATCTTATTCTCGCTTTTCACAGATATTGCAATGTGTGAATTTTACATATCTATTGTTGTGTATTGATTTCGAAATAAATAAACATAAACATGTTCATGAAACAAAACATGGCTGGAGAACTTTAACGTGTGTCTTCAGTCTTGTCTTGTCCTGTCTTGTCTTGCCCTTAACTGCTTAATTTCGTGTTGTTTTTGGCTTCTGCCAAGTGTCCTTGTGGCTTTCTAGACCTTTGCTTTTATATTCATTGTTGTATTTTACCAATATCGCCTATTATTGCTGCTTAGTAGGTTAGAGGAATATAGCCTCTCGGTGATTTCTTTTCTACACAGTCCCTTATATTGTGATGACTATATGGGGAAAAGGTTTTGGTGCACCGTTGAACCTTGTTTAAATCCCCAACGACCTTTTTTCCACTTGTCGTTGCAAGGCGGTACCCATATTGTCAACCCTTTTACGTTTATTGTTTCACATACTTTGTTCTGTTTACCCTTTTTTATTGTTGTTTGTTTTGAATACGTGTTTTTGTTTAATTATGTTTTGTGAATGCTTCATAAAAGTCGAACAGGAAAGGTAGCATTCACAGAACACAATCAAAAACACTCAATCAACCCAAACACAATTACAATGATGAATAGCAAAGAAGTCCTATATTAGTGGTTAAATGTACTAGCGACATATTCCAATGGTATAACCTTTATATCAAGTATTACAACCGTACCGATTTAATTACTTGGTTAAGATCGACCTGCTTTTCCATTCAGTGGTCGGAGTGCTTGATGTTTCCAATGTTACAGGATATAACCGTTATAGCATCGAAGACGAAACTTCTACTGATAAAAGCATGTGCTGTTGTTTTTAATCAATACATTTCATTTGATGTGTTCCTGATTTCCTGAAATCCAATTAATAAACTACAATGGTGTTTAATTGGAGTTGACAGAACTCGATCTATCAATTATTCAACATATGGAAACTTTCAGATAACGTTCATGTTAAATGATAAGGCTGGCTAATTTTACATGGTATATGGTTGAGACTGTGAAGAAAGAAGATGTTTAAAACTTGTTTCCGGTTGCAAAACTGATTCCTAGTAAACATTACAACTTTGAACACTCATATGTGTCTTTCGTGTTTTGTATTCCGAATGTTCATTGTAGAAAAACGTGGCCTTAGCAGTTTTGGATAATACTGACTAACCAACGTTTGGAATTAGTTTGCTTTTTAAAGTGATGGCTTAATTTAAATAGCTAAGCCATCAGTTGGCAATATGTATATGTGTGATTCTGATTAGGTCAACTTTCGTTTTGTTGATTAATTATTGACATTACATTATCAAAAGCCAGTCTCAAATGTATATGTTATTACATCTACTATAGATTGATAAATGGATCATTCTATGGACCAATATATTCCACGTAAAATATACACACACACACACACACACAAACACACACACACTCACACACACATTTGGATATGAGGAGCACAATCGTCAATGTAAGTATTTATAATGATAGTATGTTCTCACATATTGACATGTGCCTCTTATCCATCTTTGTGCTGCCTTGTTAGTTAGAGAATAGTTTCTGGCGGGGATTTCTTTATTTACACTGTCCCGTTTTATTGGGTTGACAGTAGGGTTAAGTGTGGGGTTTGGTGCACCCTAGAACCTGGTTTTTAACCCCAAGCGGCATTTTTTGCCACTGACCGTTCCAAGGCGGTAGCCCTATTGTCAACCCTTTTGTGTTTGTGATGTCTTGTTTGGCCTTTTACTCATCTTTAAATGTGTTATTTATTTCTGTGTGTGTTTGTGGTGGACTGTCGTCCTTGAATGCTTCTTTTCCTTTCGATTTTTATATCTCTATTTGTACTTGTTGTTTGATTCTGTGCGAGTTTGTGGTTGACTGTGGTCCTTGAAGGCTACATCTCCTGATCTATGTTTTATGTTCATTATATGAAGTCATCATGTATAAATGTATGTACGAATATATGCGACAAAAATCCAGTGTCATCACCTTTGTGGATATGAAGTTTAATTATTGTAAACATGATGGTTTCTGCCTATATGCATATTCTATGGAAACTGTTATTTGAAAAAAAATATGTTTATTTGCATACATTTGTATTATATACTTTCCAGTGAAAAAGTGGATTTTATGAGTAAGATAAAACCTTTATTTTCATTTACGTTGTTGACGTTATTGACGTCTTTGTTTTTGGCGCATTATGTTTTGTCTGCATAAATTTCCAATTGTGAGTATATAATAAATAGAATATTTGTTGGTTTGTCGTGAATATAGGATTTATATTCATCTCGAAGGGAGAAAACTCAAATATTTTCACTCGTGCTCAGCACTCGTGAAAATAATAGTTTTCTCACTTCTCGATGAAAATAAATTCTATATTCACTCAAAACAAACAAATATCCTCCATATCATGTATATATTTGTTTTAATAACAACAGTGTTATCTAAATGTAGACCACGATAACGCGTTAGACAAACCACATATCACTGTATTTTTTGTTCTCAGTTAAGTTAAATGCTTGTCACTATTTTCTCTCTGGCAGTAAAGTGTTGTTTTTTAATAATGTTTTAGACCTTATGATAGAATCCGAGTTTTGATCCATGTCCAAAGTATTGTATTGAAAGGCAATTTTCTTGTGTTATGTAGGCTTACACCAAAGGGATTTTCAAATGTCAATGAAACGGTATCCCATTATATGGCGAAGAGTACGAACAGCCCTTGTTTAATGTCGACACAATTGAGATTGTTTATGGACTACCACACGTTATAATTCTGGCGAAATTATGTCGAATTATTCGATAGTATACACGCTTTAATGTCTCACAACACAATTGTCTTTACATTGCTCTGCACATGTAGCAGGTCCTCTCTGGACCACTGTACAACTTCCTGAATTTTCTGTAAAATGTTTTCTTTGTGAAACGTAATGTCTGTTGCTCGAAATATTCAACAATTGATTCATTGGGGTCGATAAATTTGCTTTTTTAAATGTCCATAGTTTGTAAAGACCCTGTTGAATTGGTCCATTTCACTTTCATTTTCAAATGTATCACTACCAAGTATTAGATTCCCAGATATGAGCTCAAACACATTCAGGCATATCCAAACCTGTATGGAATTCTAAACGTGTCCCATTGACCTGGAATAAAAAAGGAGAAAATATTTGGACATTTTAAGAAATAAACAAGAACCGAATAACACAGTCCTATTTTTTAAGCGTAAGAATTCTATACCGTGACTGGCAAGGGAAATAACTGTTTAGTGAGACCTTAAACCGTTTGTCACATAGCGGAAACACACTGATTATGTTAAATGACCATGTGTCTTCGCTTGCTTCAGTGTTAGAAAATAGCAATACAAAGGTAATTACTGTATTGTTGCGTAAATTCCAAACCTCAAACCAATGTTTGTCTTTATTTATGTTCAAAAGTGTGGATTGATAGCTTTGGTTGTAAATATTTGGAGCGTAGCTAACTGAGTATGTCCGTAACAAAACCAAAAGCAATGAATCATATTTATACAATGGAAATAGTTGCCTTCAAATATGAATATTGTACAACTGTATTCAATTAAATCTCATATTGTGTCGATTTTAAAGTCAAAGTATTAAATACGTTATATTTATTAGAATTAGTTATTTGTCTTTATTGTTTAACTGTTAACTATATACCACGTGGCAGAATGATACATATACCTCAGCTACCTCTTAAATGTCTCTGTTGTCTTTTACAAAGCAAACTAAGTACGTCTAGATGTTAATAATTAGCTCTGTAGATCTATAGATTCACGTTTTAACGATATTTCCCTTGTGAATTGTTATAATCGAATATACCTTTGCGGCGTTCATCAATTAATAAAAGTTAATTGTTTTACGTCGAAGGGAAACATAGTTTATTCCATATGTTTAATCCAGTCAACCTTTTTTATTATTTATGTAGAACTGAACTTATTCGACAGAATGCTCAGAAAATGGTTGCCTTTTACAAAGTCCAAATATTTATTGTGCTTTATATAATTTAATCACGAATGATTTTGAATGATTTTTATCCATGAACTTTACAATGTTAAATCATTTAAAAAAAAACCAGCTAACAATCAAGTTAACTTTATTAACATACAATAAAACAAACTTATACATTATTATATACATGTTTCCACTTGCCCCTCACTCGCTGTGCATTCGATCCCAAAATCTGTGTGATTCATACCCTTTATAACAACATCTCATTATAATCCTCAAAATAATAAAGGAGAAAATATTTCGACATTTTAAAAAATAAACAAGAATCCTCAATCCTCAAATCTATGCCCATAACCTGAAAGAAATCTGTCTGTTTCCAGTTTGCTGTTCTATGTCTTTCAAACGTTAAAACGTTATAAGGTCAGTAAATCCATCGAAACAATGCCTTTGCACATTTTAAACAAATAAAGGAATATAATAGAAAAAAACATCAATATTAGTGCTCTGTACAGTATATTATATAACTGTTGTTCATATATAAACAATATACTCACTTGTCGTTCTGGTTTGAGACATTATTATATCCACATATTGCATCGACAATGCTAAAATACACGATAAAACAACACATTTCGTGGTCGTGCCTTACTTCCATTAGGCTCAGAAAATCTCATATTAGCAGGATTAGCAATAAAACACATTTACAAACATTTTTTACTGAATAAAATGCGATAACCTGTTTAAAATTACCTTAGTCTATTACATGTTTTAATTTACAATATGCAAACTTTTAAAGTCGAAATTAAGGTTTTATTTCATACCCCAGCCAACCCCGTTTTCGCTTCTTGGAGAAGGGGTTGGATGGGGTATGAAAGTTAATACTCGGACCATAATGATAGACGATGTTCTCTTTCTTAATTATAAGCATATAGGTAAAACAAATAGATACATATATATTGATGAATACAAACATGATAAATTATGTAATAATTATTTGGCAAAGTTTCCTGATTATCAAAAAATACCGAAACATGATAAATTATGTTTATTTGCAAACACATACCATTTTAATAAATTTTATAAATTCTTGAATACGACAACGTCGTAAGCCCTTTTAATAATTAAAACAAATCTGGAAATTTGGAAATTATATTAAGTACCTATTTTCATCTGATTGGCATTCAGTAACATTTCTCAGACCATACACTCGTAAAAGTAGATATACCAGTCAAACAGAAAATATAGCATTCAAGGACCAGAGTCCACCAAAAACACTCAACAGTAATTAAATCGAAGGTAAACATGAGGCTCAATGAAATGCATGCGCACATTTTGTATGAATATGGATATAAACACCGAATAGGAACAGTAGCATTTAAGGACGACAGTCAACCACAAACACTCACAGAGACAATGAACAACTTTAAAGTTGAACAAAATGCAAAAATAGACATCACAGACATAGAAGGGTTGACATTAGGCCTTGGAACGGTCAGTGGCAAAAAAGGCCGCAGGGGGTTTAAACCATGTTCTAGGGAGCACCAAACCTCACACTTATGCTACTGTCATCCCATTAAAACGGGACAGTGTAAATAAAGAAATCCCCGTCATGAACTATTCTCTAACCAACAAAGCAGCATTAATAGGAAATATGAGTAAAACATAAAGATGCTCGAGTATACATAAATACAAAAAAACAACCCTAGAATGCCACAAAGAAGGTATTCAACAAGAGAACAAACCATTGAGGGCACGCAAGACAATATTGTAGACAAACATTAAACGTCACCGTCCTTTTGGGCTTTAGGTAGACGTCATCATAGGGTCCACAGCCTGTCCAGTCATCATGAAGCTGTAGAAGTTGTTTTCAATTGTTTTCATGTATATTTGTATTGACAACAATCATTCTTCTGGATCTTTTCTCGTCCATTTAACATTTTCTAAACTACGGACGAAAAACATAACCCAAGCATTGTTAGAAAACACAGATATCAGTTTCTGGTGCAGTTTCGAACAGTATTAATTCATCTAAAATGTAAATTCCTTCTTTAGTTCTCAGAGCTTATTGAAAATTACAATAGAACAAAAGCATCAACCGTTTCAAAAATAGGATTCATATTTTTGTTTTATCATATTGTTGGTGTAATGTATGTTTTTAATAACGCATTTCACGGTCATTTCGTTCTTGAAATGAGACTATATGGATTTATTTGGAACTGATCATCTACTTTTAAATCGGCATCAATAGACGATCCCATGCGGCAGTCATGTGGATAATAATGACACGTCTGCTCAGTTTTCAAATGTGTTGTATTATATTACTGCTTCTAGACTGTTTTCAATATGAACACATGCATTTATTATATTCCAGAGAGATATCCACTATGCCAACACTCCGGATCATCAGATGTTTTTGTCTACCAGATGGATGACCCATATCACTTGTCGATTTAGCTGACGGTTTACACGCTTATACGCATAGTTTTTGATGTGGCCGTTCAAACTAAAACATGTATTAGTTATTTACAACTAGACGATTCAATACATTTTGGATGCACGTAACGCAAGGTTACATGTTTAATAAGTGCTGTTTAGTGTTTTAAGCAACATTTTACAATACATGGGTATTGCTTGAAGAATTATTCATGATTCTGGATGTTATTGACGTTTAGTAAACAATCCCTACACACTATAGTGGAATATGTTATGAAATATGTACAATTGTAAACGAAGATAATTGTTACGACACAGTGGATGTATGGCTATAATTAAATGATGGTCAGCGTATATATGTTATAATTATGCAGTGTATATAAATTATTTAAACATACTTAACCTATTAACTGTAATATGTTATTCGCGTAATTTAAAATGGTGGATTATAAAAGGAGATGACATGGTATTGCACATGATCCATCAAGCGAAGAGTATCATAAGAACACCAACTGTGGAGCGTAACACGTAAATGTCTGATTTTCAGCAAAGTGAAAGCATAACGTATATGTTAAATATGCAAGTAAACTAATAACCTATAAGTTATATGAAACGCAACAGAACGAAGAACGCATATGTAGCATTTAACGGCAAGTAAACGCGTACACTACAGGTTAGACCAACAGGAAGTTAAAATATAACGTATGGATTTTATCAAAACACAACTTAAGCGTAGGGAATAAGTTATACCTATATGTAAGATTAACAGTGAAACTCTATAAAAGCATCAATCAAACAAATAACGTATATATAAAAGCAACATTACCTGATACAGGTTAAGTTCACAGCAAGTACCAGCGCAAATGTTGTGAGTGTCATACAACGAACATTAAAGTAAAGAGTTTAGCTATAATAAAAGGTATCTTAAGGAGTCCTGGTGACAAATACATGCTAAAATCTAATTCAATGTATTACTCCTAATATTTTCCTCACTCATACAACGAATAACAACAAAAATGGCGGCAAACTCTGATACAGGATCGGATACCCGGTTTCATGATGATATTCCAACAGGGTCATTGTCAAAGGTTGAACTTTATCACAAACTTTTGCATGACAATAAGCAACTTATTTACGAAATCAAAATCGGTATAATTTCTGTTATCGGCATCATTATCATCTTAGTGTGTATGCTTTACATCATCTATCAGTTAAGACGAAGCTCAAATTTCCTTTATAACAGATACATCAGAAACAGAAGACCGACAAGCAGTTCAGGCAAGTTGCAAGAAGGACATGGTTCAACCGAGAGTTTAATAAAGACACAAACACATATAACTATAAGGACGGATTGTGAAAAGGAGTTTTACGTGTAGTGAATAAAAATGTCCTTATATCAAAGTTTCTAAAGAAATATGACTTTTTATTTTATTGTTATAATGTATGTAATAGGTCACAAACTACTCATATATATATATATATATTATATATATATATATAGTGTATTCAAATTCGTTGAATGGGGAAAAATAGAATAACGCTAACATGTCATAGGTAACGGTATAATTTCAAAGAATAAACATTTATTATTATTTTATTACTATATATTATGCAGACATGCTATCTTTGAATATGTTATAAATCCATTACCAATTAATGCAAGTGCTTGGTTCGTCTTACATGACGAAATGAATTATGATACATGTTATCTATATATATGTTATAAATCCGTTACCAATCAATGCAAGGGTTTGGTTTGTCCTACAAGAGGAAATGAATTATGATACATGCTTATCTATACACATGTTATAAATCCGTTACCAATCAATGCAAGGGTTTGGTTTGTCCTACAAGAGGAAATGAATTATGATACATGTTTATCTATATACATGTTATAAATCCGTTACCGAACATTGCAAGGGCTTGGTTTGTCCTACATGAGGAACTGAATTATGATACGTCTTTATCTATAAATATGCTATAAATCCGTTACTGAACATTGCAAGGGCTTGATACGTTCTTCGTATATTCAGAAAACGAATTAAGATTAATTAATTATAAATATGTCATAAATACTTTACCGAACTCCCCCTTGTGTTTGTCAGGACCTGTCTTATTACAGTAAGTTAGCCCCACCTTCAAGCAGAGAGCACCTTTAATAAAAGTATTACACATCACATAAAACATGTTTAAACCATTATTATACAATTTATTTCAGCCCATTTAGGACATTCTTTATTAATGAAATGTTGATTCAAATGTCAAATGCAACCCATTTAATATACATTTTAGCCTTTATTTTCAACGAAAGTCACATAATATAATTTCTATACTCAACAAATTCATACATGAACACAGAAAATAGACTATATACTATTAAAATGACATTTCTTGTCAATACACCATATCAAATGGATCAACATATGTTTAGGACAGTCTATATACATCAATAAAATATGCATTTTAGGTACGATTAGTACAACGAATATGACAATTATTTCGATTGTCATGACAACATTGAATTTTTCAGCAAAGCCCTTATAACAGGTCGCATTATATCGATTATAGTAGCGAAAGAAATCTCAGTAAATACTACTAAAATTAAGATTGATAGTAGCTTTTACCTTTTATATAAATCTAAAAGTTTCACAGTATCCTGTATTTGGGGATAGGGAAGGATAGTGGGAAAAATGCTTCCGTTTAGCTTTAATTCTTGAAATTAGGTTGCACGCAAGGAAAAATACATGTTCATACCAAATAAACATAGATCAATTTCTAAAGACTCACAAACACATCAGTTTTAGGCCAACGCATTATTGAAACTCAATATAGACAAAATTTGAATGAAAATGCTCAAAACCTATGTAAAACACTACGGAGGACGCAGTTGTTTTACCAATTGTCATCGGAAAACATTACTTAGGTACGAATCTGAGCGAGTACGAGATATTGCACGTATCTCGTATATGTACGAAACCACCAGTTAATTTATCCATTGACATTAATGTTAAAATGTTAAATAACTTCAAATCAAGTATAAATAATGCACCAGTGTAATTTTTATATAAAAAGATAAAACCAGAAAAGGTGGAGTCTCAAGTAAGAAAGCTTTTTTAAACAGCTGTTTTCATTGATAATTATTAACACAGTTTATGCATAGATTCGAAAGTTTATGTTCATTAATAATAAATTAAAACCTTTGAGTATTATTTATACATACAACAAAATCCACCGGAATAGAAATGGGTTATTTCCTTCATTTTAGAATGCCCCTTTTAAGGTTGCAGTTCATTAATTGCTTTCCCATAGGCCACAATACAAGCTTTTCCGAAGATATAAAATAAAACCAAACATACACATTAAGAAAGTTGAGTCTTATTTTCAAGGTAAGTAAAGGTCCAATGTGCTAAAAGTTAAAATTAAGCATGTTTCCGCTACAGAACTTTCCATGGGGGTCGCCATATTTGTTGACACACATAATATGGCAGTAAAGATTAACATGTTTTTGAGTGGGGGTTAATCTCACAATTCCATGTTTAAAAAAAACATTTGATAAAATAAATGCTCTCATTTTAATAAATGTTATTTATTAATTAATTAACAATTCTAAAAAATGTATTTTGAAGCATTTATCTGGCATGTTTTTATTTTTGTGACTTTTCACTACTGGCTCAGGTCACTCCTGAAAAGGGGCGTAGCCAAGACCATGCAGTATTCAGAATATTTAGAATACGGCAACATTCAACAAAAAAGGAGGGATTATTTTTCAAAACAGGAACTTCATTCGACTACACCTCGGATGGTTACACGTAATTGATAGTGGTATACCTAGAAGTAAATTAAAAGACCCCACACAAACATAATAAGGTTTACAATAGGTTCACCTTGGGACGGTCAGTGGCAAAAAGAACGCTGGGAGATTAAAATCAGATATAAAAAGTCGAAATGGACCACAGTTTATTAAGTGTTCAGCTATAATTGGCCGAAAGAAGTTTCATCAAATCTTCGATTAAAACCAACATTTCATGCAAATATATTTTCAGTTTCATTGTACTTTATTGTCTTGATGATTCATCAGAGAGCCATAAATATCAACAAACATTATTTTCCAGATCGGTTTTACAAGGTTTGTTTTTCGAAATATGTAGTATGTTCTTTAATAAATAATATAACAATATCATATTCAACCCTTGTATGCTTCTTTCTAATACACATCATTAATACATTATATACACACCTATTGTGTGAACAAATGAAATAAACTTGCAGAGTAGTAGACACATATCCTATGACATAGAGCACAACCTAGTACTTCTAATAATATCATGTAATTGAATAGCATGCACATGCAGTTATACATCAATACACAAAGGTGAACATTAAAGCTGACTTCAAAGAACGTTTCGTGCATAGACATTACTTTCATATTTTTCTACTTTATTGCGTTTATGCTTGATCAAAGATCCAGAATCATAATTATATTTGACAACATGTACTAATTACCTAGTCACTTTTGCAATGTCTTTTAATCATAATGTTTTTATTATATATATTGATTAAATAATATAATTGCATGTTGTTATTTTATAACTCCAAGCTCATTTCCGTTTATATATGCTAAGTTATATCATGGGATGAAACCTATCAAAAAGATTACACATTCATGAGCTGGTCTTGGAGGAGATACACCAAATATGAATTATGTTATTGTAAATGGGGTTTTCTAACCTTGAAATGTCGTTTTTAATAAAATTGTTTATTATTTCAATTTAGTTTAATGGAATTTATGCATTCGCGTACGTTGATGAATCTAGCACATATTTAATTAACGTTCGTTCGGATTTAATTAATGTTGTAGGCAACGGTAACTCAACAACAATTAAATTTAATCCTATATCACTTCTTTTCTACTTCCTTTATTTACACTGTCCCGTTTTATTGGGTTGGCAGTAGGGTAAGTGTGAGGTTTGGTGCACCCTAGAACCTGGTTTAAGCCACCAGCGGCCTTTTTTGCCACTGACCGTTCCAAGGCGGTAGCCCTATTGTCAACCATTTTGTGTTTGTGATGTCGTTTTGGCCTTTAATTCATCTTTAAATTTGTTCTTTTTTTCTGTGTGTGTTTGTGGTTGACTGTCGTACTTGAATGCTGCTCTTCCTGTTCGATTTGTATATCTATATTCAACTCTGCAAATACGCAGAGATACTGAATAAATAACGCACTATGTCAACTGAAAATAGTATCAAACGTTTAATTTGTTCTCGGTTTCGAATGCTGTAATACGTTTCAGCAACATTTTTATTCAGACGTTAACTTCAACACTATGCTTTATAGTATGGACATATATCAAATAAATGGGAAGATTAAAACAAGGAAAAAATAATTATTATTTATACACGCGAAACAACATCACAACTTCAGATGCTATTTTGATACATAAACTAAATATAATGCTTAAAAATGTGCGATTGTCTAGTTTTATTTAAGAAATTGTCTTCTTCATAAAATGTACAGGCTAACTTTGGGTCACTGACTACTCGTACACGAATATCGTCTTCTGAGCTAGAAACGAAGGCCTGGTGATATATCTAGACTATATTCTGCTTTACACGCATGTTGTATATCAATGCCGTCTAGTTCCATGCATACTGAATGCATACTAAACACTCGGTCCAGTAAAGAAGGGTTTACATGTCATATATCAGAAGAAAAACCGGTATATATACATGATCATTGATGGGTTGTACTTATATTGCCTATTAATGCTGCCTTGTTTGTTAGAGAATACTACCTAGCGGAAATATGTTTATTTACACTGTCCCGTTTTATTGGGATGACAATAAGGTAAGAGTGAGGTTAGGTGACCCCTCGAACCTGGGCTTAACCCCAGCGGCCCTTTTGCAGCTGACCGCTTCAATAAATATAAAAAGATCGGACAGGGAAAGTAGCATTCAAGGAGGACAGTCAACCACAAAACACAGAAACAAACAGACAAACAAGAAGGCAAAAGTCATAATAAATGCAAACGACATCACAAACACAAGAGGGTTGACAATAGGACTACCCCCTTGGAACGGTCAGTGGCAAAGTAGGCCACTGTGGGTTTAAACCGGTTCTAGGGTGTACCAAACCTCACACTTACCCTACTGTCATCCCATTAAAACAGGACAGTGTAAAAAAAGAAATCCCCGCCATGATCTAATCTCTTACCAACAAAGCAGCATCAATAGGCAATATAAGTAAAACACAAATATGCTCGTGTAAATATAATACAAACAAACAATAGCCTAGAAATCCACAATAAAGGTACTCAATGACTTGGCAGAAGCCAGAGCAACAAGAGAATAAACCATTAAGGGCACGACAAGAAAGATCATAGACAAACGCCACCTTCCCAATGGGCTTTAGGTAGGCGTCATCATAGGGTCCACAGCCTGTCCGGTCATCGTAGAGGAAAGCATAGTGGCGAACTGTAAAAGGGTCCACCACCAAGCATGCAGTACGTTGCAAAATGATAGAGTCATAACCTCTTTTTATAAACTTTTTAACAAGTTTAACAAAGATAGTATGAAAGTGATCATGACCAAATCACATCACCATAGAAGTCAGGTTGTGACTATCACAACCTGACTTCTATGGTGATGTGATTTATAAACTTCGTAAGATTCTTGGTCATTATCACTTTCATACGATAATGTGATTTATAAACTTCGTAAGATTCTTGGTCATGATCACTTTCATACTATCGTATGAAAGTGATCATGACCAAGAATCTATCGTATGAAAGTGATCATGACCAAGAATCTTACGAAGTTTATAAATCACATCACCATAGAAGTCAGGTTGTGAATATCTTACGAAGTTTATAAATCACATCACCATAGAAGTCAGGTTGTGACTATCACAACCTGACTTCTATGGTGATGTGATTTATAAACTTCGTAAGATTCTTGGTCATACCAAGAATCTTACGAAGTTTATAAATCACATCACCATAGAAGTCAGGTTGTGACTATCACAACCTGACTTCTATGGTGATGTGATTTATAAACGGTGATGTGATTTATAAACTTCGTAAGATTCTTGGTCATGATCACTTTCAATCTTACGACGTTTATAAGATTCTTGGTCATGATCACTTTCATACGATAGTATGAAAGTGATCATGACCAAGAATCTTACGAAGTTTATAAATCACATCACCATAGAAGTCAGGTTGTGACTATCACAACCTGACTTCTATGGTGATGTGATTTATAAACTTCGTAAGATTCTTGGGAAGTTTATAAATCACATCACCATAGAAGTCAGGTTGTGACTATCACAACCTGACTTCTATGGTGATGTGATTTATAAACTTCGTAAGATTCTTGGTCATGATCACTTTCATACTATCTTTGTTAAAGTTGTCGTAAAATAGTCCTTAAATTACTTTTATATTTGGAAAGAAGATTAGGGTAACGATAAAAACAATTGCAACAGTTTTACGAAGTTTATGGTAACGGTAACCCTGATTGAGTAGGTGTTTAGTTATACAAAGATTACGAATATTAAAGTCCTCAATTCTAGTTCAAGGCGGTCTCCCTATTGTCAACCTTTTTATGTTTGTGATCTTGCATTGTATACATCTGTGGAATTGTGTGTTTATTTCTTTGCTATTTCCGACAGTTTACAAGGTACTAAACTCTACAGTTGATTGAATTTTTTAATTAAATATTGATCGTTTTACAGTTACTACGCCTGTCATCAGTCAAACCATCTGATTAGGTTTTCAATTCGCAATCCTAAGGCGTTGACAAATGTAAGCATACAACAGTATGCTTACGTGGTTATGTATTATTTCAATTTGTTACCGTTGCAGTTGTTGAGCAAAGATACAGTTCGATGGAATCTGCAAACAAAGACTAAATTCAGTTTGTTTCAAGCATCGATCATGTAATTATACGATATAATACTATCATTTTACATGATATTTCTAAAACGTGTTCTTTCCACATTGTCCAGAAGACTATGTAGATTATCAATTATTCAGAGTTAATTGTGAATTTAATGGTTATTATATTATGCAGCTAGGAAACGCAGTTAACTTTATCTTGATTACTCTACTGCGTTTATACTTAATATAACAATAGGAGTTCAATCATTCTTCTATTATGGTCGATTGCAAAACGCGTATTAAATTGTGTCATAACGTGTGGGCATGCGTCGTTATGTTCATAAAAAAATACAAACTCGATATATTCCTTGGTTGTCCTAGTTACGGATTATTTTCTTTTTGGATTATTATTTTGCCACGAGAGATAATGCGAACATATTCTCTCGTCGGTTTGGGAGTTTGACCTATCTCAAACGCTGTATGTACACAATATGAGATTTGGACAATAATGATAACGGTTAAACTAGTAAGTAGACTTGGTTTGATTCAACTTATTTACAATACTAATACATATTAAGATAACGATTCTCAAACCCGTCTCAACATTCATTACATATTCACTACATCAATATAATGTAGTTGAAGAACTGATACATTTCTAAACATGTAACGTCATGCCTGCAGTTAAAGATCACGATGAACAAAACTATGCTAAAGCTTATAAAAACTGGATAGATTTTCTACACGATACACGACTTTACAACACAGATATACAAGCTCTTTTTTAAAACAATTTTGCAAGAGAATAAAACATTGACACTAACGGAATTTTAGAACAATACACTATGTGGACATTCCAAGAAGTTTGTAAAGCGCTTTCATTCCTGTAAGATAAACTTTTGATCGGATGATTAACTATTATTTATCGACACGGTAAACTAACATCTCATATTTGATTTTGCATTGCTTTGAAAGAGAGAGAGTTCATGTTGACTCTTTCACCAGATACTCAGGAAGGTGACATAGAAACATTTAATAACACCTCTTGGTATCTGGATGGTATATTCAACATTGAAAACTCCTTCTTTTCTACTATGGTCACTGATATCTATCCTCAAGAACTTTTACTCTGTCAACGAATTTCCTCTATTAATAAGTGCAATGCTAAGGGTAAGTGTGAGGTTTGGTGCACCCTAGAACCGGTTTAAACCCCCAGTGGCCTACTTTGCCACTGACCGTTCCAAGGCGGTAGCCCTATTGTCAACCCTTTTGTGTTTGTGATGTCGTTTGCATTTTTTATTACTTTTGCCTTCTTGTTTGTCTGTTTGCATGTTTGTTTCTGTGTTTTGTGGTTGACTGTCCTCCTTGAATGCTATTTTCCCTGTCCGATCTTTTTATATTTCTTGATATAGTAAATACCACTCCTAAGGAATGTGAATGTGACACATCAAAATTGTGCTATGCTCCAGCAGGTTATGTCATCACTGGTAATTTTGATATTGTTGATAAACGTATTCGGCATCTGGTTTAAAATGATCCTAAGTATAGATTACCTTCAACTATCGATTTTAATGCATGTCGTGCTTAGATCGCCCAATCCAGTGAGGATTTTAGTATAAAATAATGTCGTAGAGAACATGCGGACCCAAACTCTCTTTCTACTTGGAAAAAGTCAATTTTTCAAATTATAGATACACGTATTAACTTTTATAATGCTAACCCCTCCCCTCTTTACTTCCTCCGAGACGTAAGATTTTCTTTCGTAATTTAAATTCTGGAATTCAAGAATTTCATAATAAATGTGTTTTAGTTCTGCTGATAAAGTAGCTAATATTGTAATTATTGTTTGACGCCTACATTACGTCAATGTTTTATCTCTGGAACTCAGTAGCACTTATTCGTATACTCCAGTTCAAGCTATTGAGGATATGTTGTATCCACACATATCACTCTATGCATTACTTTCAAGGCTGGGGTAGACGAAAAGCAGGAAAAAATTCCAACTATATACTGGATACCTAAATTACAAAAAAATCCCAATAAGGCCCGTTTTATTTCGAATTCTAGTGCCTGCACTACCGCAAACATCTCCAAACTTTTAACTTCTTGTCTAACTGCCAAGTCATTGAGTACTTTTTTTGTGGCTTTTGTCTATTGTATTTATATATAATAACGAGCATCTTTGTATTTTACTTATATTGCCTATTAATGCTGCCTTGTTGGTTAGAAAATAGTTCATGACGGGGATTCCTTTATTTACACTGTCCTGTTTTATTTAGATGCCAAGATGCACCATAGAACCTGGTTTAAACCCCCAACGGCCTTTTTTGGTACTGACCGTTCCAAGGCGGTCAACCATTTTGTGTTTGTGATGTCTTATTTGGCCTTTTATTCATCTTTTAAGTTGTTCTTTGTTTCTGTGTGTTTGTGGTTGACTGTCGTCCTTGAATGTTACTTTTCCTGATCGATTGTTTTTATCTAATTAAACAATGAATCAAACAACAACATATGTACTGGTGACATATTTCAACGATTGTATCCTTTAGTTCAAGCAATGGAACCGTACCGACTTAATTACTTGGTTAAAATCGACCTGTTCTTCCATTCAGTGGTCGGAGTGCTTGATGTTTGCAATGTTACAGTATATAACCATTATAGCATCGAAGAATAAACATCTACTGTGCTGTTGTTTTTAATCAATAACTTTCACTTGATGTATTGCTGATTTCCTGAAATCCAATTAATAGCCTACAATGGTGTTTAATTAATGTTTGACAGAACACGATCTGCCAATTATTCAACATATGGAAACTTTGAGATGTCGTTCATGTTAAATGCTAATGCTGAACAATTTTACCAGGTATGTGGTTGAGATTGTGAAGAAAGAGGTCACATTAAAACTTGTTTCCGTTTGCAATAATGATTCCTACTAATCAGTAACATTTATAACGTGAATATGTTTCTTTCGTATCTTGTGTTCAGATTTGTCATTGTATATACACGTGTCTACAGCAGTTTTGAGTAATATTGACTAATCAAAGGTTGCAAATTAGTTAGATAGTTAAGACAATTAGACGATTGTGTGTATGGGGGATACTGCTTAAGACACGTTTGTTGTGTTCATTATATAATGGCATCATAATTATCCGAAGGATATGTCATAACGATATAAAGAACAAGATAATGTATACTCAAAACGTATATGTGGTATGAGTTTGTACGATGTAACATCGTTTCGTATTTCTGTCCTCGGCGGTGTTTTAGAGGAAGAACGTTTGCATCGCATGCAGCAGCTCGTGGGTTCAATACCCGGTGGGTAACTACGATGACTTCATAAAAATAGTAATACCAGCTCCTTTGCTTGACGCTCAACATATAAAAGGGTAGTACTAGGACACATCTGCCTGTTGTCAGAATAATGTGCCTCGGTGGGTATCATATTATGTGTCAATGGCCAGACATTCTGGTGTGGCAGCACAATAACATTCTGGGCATTGAGTTCACTGCTACAAGTACACTCGGTCTGAACTATTGATAACGTCGACGTTGAACCCCATACATATTATTTATAATGTCGTGCTTAATCTCAAAGCAGAAAGGCTCCACTGCTTCCATATATACTCTGTATTCGATAGATGCGTGACGATTCATCATTAACGGTTCTACATAGAGCGATTCGTTATTGATGATTACGTTAGATACTGGCGATCTTGACTGTGTTTACCTGTACTGTCTCACTGCAATAAACAATGCATACCGAGCATCATTTATGGCCTATTTACGTAGACATCATGTTGTATGTTTATTGCAAATCTTATGTCTTACACCATTCCAGGCTTACCTGACATGTTGTATGCCCCAGTTATACGTATATAGTAACTGCGTATTCTTGAATGATCGAGAGTATATGCAACTGTTAAACAGCGTAATCGTATGTTTACCTGCAGCTGACTAATTGTAAGCATGATGCGTTTCTTCTTATATTTTTGAATGTGTTATTACATTCTTTTGAAATTATACTCGTACATGTAAATAAGGTTTCGTTGATGTTAACCTTCACTGAATGTAAAACAAGCTGTATACGTGTTTGTTTTAATAATTTTATAAAAATACGTTTCATTTAATGTAGTCAGTAAAAACAAGTTTCTGGGAGAAATCTCGTATCGGTGTACTTATGCCTCTACGTCAAATAATTTATGATTTAAACTTTGTTTTTTACAGGAATAATATTTCCTTTCTATGTGTAACAAGTTTGATGGTGTGTCGTTTGCAATTAGTAATAAATTACATTACGTGGTAACGCCTTAATTCCATTAAGGGTGGCCACTGCTGAGGTTTTGGATTTAAGCGATGAGAAAGCTTATATTAGCAGGATTTTATAACGGATATTTCGATAATAAAACACGTTTAAAAACATTATATTTTACTGAAAAAAGGCGATAACCTGTTTAAAATTCCTTATTAAATGTTTTAATGTCACACTATGCAAACTTTTAAAAAAAGATATAAAAATCGAACAGGAAAAGTAGCATTCAAGGACGACAGTCAACCACATAATTCCGGTTTTATTTCATACACCAGCCAACCCCGTTTTCGCTTCTTGGAGAAGGGGTTGGATGGGATATGAAAGTTAATACACGGACCACGTAATGATAAGTTTAGAATATGCGTTTTGATCAAAGTTCTGACCTTTATATAACAACAAAGTGATTGTCAAATGTCAAGGAACAAAGAAACCTATATTGTTGACAATTGCACAAACAGCCATTGTTTACGAATGACAAGATGCATGTGTGTGTGTGCGTGTTTTTATTGCTAAATACATTTACAAATATTTGATCAGTGTGTCATTTTCCTTTAAACGAAATTAAAACCAAAACATCATCTTTTCTATGTAGAATATAACCTGACGGGCATATCTGTATTGCCACTGACCGTTCTAAGGCGGTAGCCATATTGTCAACCCGTTTGTGTTTGTGATGTTACAAACCTTGTTTATTGTTTGTTTTAATGCGTGTTATTGGTTGCCTGTGTTCTTCTGTGAAAGATTCATTACCTGCCTGACTTTTATAACTACTTTTACATAATGAACAGGTATTGATTGTCTAACATGTCTAAGTATGACTATTGTGCAACAGTATTCATGTATATCAAAGGCAATAGGTTATTGATTTTAAATTCATAACATCAGTGATATACGTACAACTGATTATGTGTTTTAACTTTTAACTGTTAACTAGATACCACATATCAGTGTGCTATTTTATACCTCCATTAGCTCTGAAATGAGTATGTTATCTTATTTATGTAAAGTAAACACGACTAATTATTAATTATTAGCTCTATATAACTGTAGATTAACGTTTTAACGATATTTTCCTAGTGCATTTTGAAAGTCGAATAGATGTTTGCGGCGTTTATCAATCAATGAAAAATTATTATTTTAATTCGACGAGAAACATAATATCAAGCACACGTAATTATGTAGAACTCGTTGTGCCTAAAATTCGACAAAATGCGCAGAAAATGGTTGCCTATTACAATAGGCTGTAAGCTAGTAGGAGAAACCCTCCCACCCAGAGGGAATTTTGTACACCCTATTTTTCTGAAAGCCCATTCTGTGTAGAGCATTCTGGAACATGTGTGCCATCTGGTGACAGGTGCTTTATCGTGTTACTAGGTGTAGAATACGTTATCTATAAAATAATAATTGGAAGTAAAGGTTTGTATATTAAATTGTCTTTATTATTCATGCCTATTATAATACAAAAGTTCGATTCACTTACTTTTTATACCATGGATACCTGCGTTACTAAGCCTACGTTACCGTAATTTACGTTACCTTGTTTTATTAAGTTTATTAACGTAAGACATTAAGAACATTAATGATGTTACAACCGAAAATTATTCCAAACCTTACAGATATTACAGACATACTTTCCCGTGATGTTAATAATGTTTAGTTCTTGTAATGTCCGTTACATTGTGCGTTTTTAAATCATTTTTTTTTATATTTTCAGCATGTTAAATGAAATTAGAACAAATCATCCAATACACTATTAAAGTTTCACTGCAACATTCCCTTAGACAAAATTGATTGTAACAACTAATTTTGAACATTATTTATGCTTTTTAGACTACAAAATTACGTTTCACTTAATGTTTATACCTTTGATAACTGCATTATTGAGCCTACGTTACCGTAATTTACGTTACCTTGTTGAATGAAGGTGTTTGGTTTAAGAAATTAAGAAAATATGTATTTTATATCCGAAAACTATTTTAAACATCTTAGTTATAACAGACATACATATTCATGAAATTTAGCCAATCAGCTTATAAAGATGTTAATACAACATTCCTCTAATCATCATCGATGGTAACAACAATGCTTGAACAGACATGAAATTATATCAAGCTAATAAGTGTTGCCTCATGTATTAAACGTTAGGTACGTTACCAGTTACGTTTGCAGCATATTATTTAAATACCACATCTAAGTATCAAATAAAAACATGGATATATATCTTTGTTTTCCTTTATATATTGTTTAAACTTAGGCAAACATTGAATAAAATGAAGTTTGTATATAATTTACACGACTTTTCCGTATGTTTGACGTTACCAAATTGAAAGAGAAATAGCAATTTATGTGCAAACATTTTAACTGCTAATGTATTCATATATAAGTCAAATGTAACAAACAGTTTCAACATATTCACGAAATGAACTTTACTTACGTTACTAACAAATATAAATGTATAGTTATAGTTGTGGCCTTTGAATTGTCGCGAAAACGTAGTTGACATCCGTGTAAAGAGGTTTGCCATATAGGCAGCACACTATCCTCTCCGTGATCTCCGTACTTTTTTGAAGATCATCCGAACATTCATGCTGCTGTTCGAGCAATCCAATTTGACACAAACTCTGTGTTTTTAATCATCTTCAATGGGACTGCCTTGCCTCTCCCTGCAAGTTTGTTGTAAAACAGCTTGTAAAGCAATGTAGTGTGGGTAGTAAATAGCAAATATCAGACCCCTTAACCACCACAATTGCTTTCACATTCAGCATCTCCTTTTATAATCACCCAAGTGCCAAATATGGATGTATTACTGAAACAAATCTTGAAAACTGGATCAGTATGTCCGTCTCAGGAGAATGCACAACGATTGTTTCTGATGTTAGTATTGTAGAGGATTGAATCATTCTGATGTCTGCTTCCTCCTATGATGAAAATAGATCTTCCTGATCATCAGCAAAGACAAATATATCATCTATAATGGTAAGCCGAGGACATTTTTTCCCAGACAGAGTAGGTTTCATGACCTTGGAGCTTGGTGCATAACTCGGAATTGGGTTTGTGAAACCAATGATAGATTCTGTGGCTCGTCTCAAGTCTTTCTCATTGTTCTTTGTTTGGAATTGATGCAGTTCTTGCGTGAAGAAATACTTCTGACGCCATATTTGCCATCTGGAGAGTGGCCTCTGACAGCTTTGCTCTACCTTGACGCGTAATGCACCAGTGGTATTACTGGTATGCTGCATACTTTCTACTGAATCCAATGACGTTCCCCTGACAATTTGCATGTTGATTGATAGTTTATTAAATAGTTATGTGACTTGTGGAAGAGGGACACTGAATCTCCTGATTTGGAGAAGTTCATTTGACCCGAGGATGGGTTGTGTCAAGACTCAGGGTGTCATTCAATATATTGGAATGTGTCTGGCGTAGTTCCAAAGGTCAGACTCAAAGAACATTGGACATAGGTGTTAGAGAGAAGATAAATGCATGGCAAGGTCATTTTCCTTTGTGTCTGTCTTTGATAAGAGTTAGTATTATTAGTAGTGTGTTGTCCAAATACTAGTCATCAGAATAAGGCAAGACTAACTTACATTGGATGGGGACAAAATAGTAATATTCTTTAGGGTTTGTCTCAAAAGCGGGATGCATTGTAACAAATGGAAAATGTCATAACTAGTAAAAAAAACATTGTCAATAACGGATAAGCTTCCAGTATTTTATTGTGCAATTACTATTTTTCTGATTTATGAGCCATTTTAAAATATTTATCTATTAATATGTTTCTTTTATTTTTAGACATTATATTTATTTATTTACTTATACTGATGAATTATATATACACTCAAGTGATATGAAAACGTAACACGGGAATTTCCGCTATATATTGTATATACTGCACACTTTAATTGCACATAATATTCCAAAGAAATCCCAAGATGTTTTTTTTAAAAAAAGTTGCAATTAACTAGAGAAAGGACACAACAGTGATGTTGTAGACGTTTTAATCACACTACACTTTGTAACAAGAACTTCATCAATGTTGAAGTTGCTCTTCGAAACATTGAGCTAGTTCAGTACTGTATTTAACGTAAATAGTTTGCAAAATGTTGCATCCTAAGTTTGCTCACATGAATGAGCCAAACGCGTACTCTGTGAATAATGAAACATTGCAGGAATACTATTTGCTGTATTATTTGTTGTTTTAGTATTTTTTCCAAAAGGAAAGGTCTTACGTAGCTATGTACCATTCGATTAAAAGCAGCATATTGTACATACAATATATAGCGGAAATTCCCGTGTTGCGTTTTCATATCACTTGAGTGTATATATATATATATATTAAAAAAACATAGTTAAGAGTACAACACTAGCACCTTTATTTCTGGAAACGTCCAATATTACATGTAACTTTAAATGGTAACGTCATTTGCGTGATTATTTTTCATATCGTATTATCTATATATACACACACATTTTATTTATTTATTCATTCTTTTATATATCATTTAATGAATAAAATTTTAGTATTAAAATAATCACTTTTTCAGTAAAGAACTAGAGCCTTTATTTCTGGAAACATTCAATATGACAAATAATCTGTATTTAAGTATTTAGTATTTATCAGTAAATTTCATGTTAATGTCAGGTAACGTAAACTACATTGTATTTTTGGAAATTTGTTTTCTACGTTAGATTTTGGTTTTTAACATGTTTGATAAATAATATAAATTATACATACCATTTTGTTGCATATAATATGTTTTTGAGTATTACACTTTCAAAACATGATAATGGTAACGTATTTTAAATGGATGTCACGCCCTTATGCCCCCACTCTCATTTGGCAAACATACTCCATTTGTAGCAATACCCTTTCAGGAACATATATCCTTCGAAATTCCCCCAGAGTGGGGATGGCATCTTTTGGTAACTTAGGGTCAAGTTATTATTAACTATATTTATGATTTTTTGGTAACGAACAGGGTGTAACGTAGACTATAGTATATTTTCATATTATACATAAATATAGGTAGTATTTGTTGTTCATATTCTCAGGTTTTACTCATATTCAAATTTATTGAAGATGTTTTGGAATTGTTATGGTAACGTAATTGTCACACGCGTTACACACACACGCCCCAATGCTCAAATGGCACACACGTCTCATTTTGAAGCTTTTTGGTATAAACCTTCAGAAAATCATACCTACAAAATTCCCCAAGGGGAAGTGGGGTCTATAGCCAGCTTAAGGACAACAATGTCTGTATAATTACGGTATTTCATGTAATTTAAAAGTGAACTTAATTTGCAATGTTAAAAGTAGACATAAACATCGAGCAGGAAAAGTAGCATTCAAGGACGACAGTCTACCACAAACACAGAAACAAAGACTAACTTTAAGATGAATAAACGGCAAAATAAGACATCACAAACATAAAATGGCTGACAATAGGGATACCGCCTTTGTACGGTCAGTGGCATAAGAATGCCGCTGGAAGTTTAAATCAGGTTCTAGGGTGCACCAAACCTCATGCTTACTTTATTGTCACCTAGTAAACAAGACAGTGTAACAAAAGATATAGTAATGAATAAATATAGTTATAATCTCTAACAAACAAAGCAGCAATAATATGCAATATAAGTAAAACACGTAAGTGATCATGTATATATAATATATAAACCAAAAGGCCTAGAAAGTCACAACGTAAGTACTCAATGACTTGGCAGAAGCCAGAGCAACACGAGAACAAACCATACAAGAATATATAAAAATCGAACAGGAAAAGTAGCAACTACAAACACATACAGAAACAAAGAACAACTTTAAAGATGAATAAAAGGCCAAACATTACGTGGACACGGTCTTACCTTTATGACCCCAAGGTCGCATCTTTGCCTATATGGCGAAACGGGGTACCCTGGGGTCATCACTATAGTCGGTCAAATCTAGCTCAAATTGCTTCATTTTGTGTTTTTATCGTAGTATAATTGTTATCAAATCTATAATGAAACGTTTCTTTTTTTTTTATACTTAAAATGTGTGTTTAATCGATAAAATATCAGTCGGTACGAACGCAGCATCTGTGCGAATTTGTAAGCTCCGCCTACTTTGTGACGTCATAACATATTCAAAGCCGTACAACATACACACAAGAAATAGATCTTCACTAATCATAGTTATTCGATATTGTACTTATAATTAAATATAATATTTGTTAAAGACGTATTCTAAACTTATCTTTTATTGATATTAAAAAGAAAATATGTAAATATTTTATTAACTACAAATAATAACCGAGATTCTGCAACGCGTATTTATACAGAAAGTAAACAGGACGCATTCGCGCGCCATTTTATTATTTTCAGTCCAGACTCCTTCGCGTATAGCTAAATTAATTAATTAATTAGCCGGAACGTTCTCAATAGATCAACTTGTTTAAGCCATTGACGGCGCGCTGGGCCTGGGAGAGAGCGCGTGTGACAGAGATTCGCCAGGATGGAGCGAGAATTAATTTTCTGCAGTGGTCGAAATTCCACGACCGGGTTGCAAGATAATTTTGGTGAAATTCGAGCGGACTTCGACATTGATCACGAACTTAACCAAGGTAAGCCAAATAGTATGTTCCCTTCATCCCTCTTAGAGAGTTCCAGCGGATATATCCGTACAGTACCCTATAACCACAGGAATTTGAAATTATATGTTGCGTATGAATAAAAATCACGACAACACGTATTTAGATCTATAATAAAACGATGGGTGGGGTACATATTTTTTCATCCTTTTATTCCTACACAACTTACAATATCGAATTCCTGTGCTATAACTTACAACACCCCGCAAACCCCTCCCCCATGTTGTTTGTTTCTCCCGGTAGAGCGTTTCTTCAGATCACCCCACCCCAGCTAGCAACCTAGTTCCTAAATGTGATGAGACCGCGATCATCTTCCAAAATGTTAACAACTGCAGTATTTTACATTTAAAATTGTAAATCGGTTGATGGTCCTACGCTCAGGTGAAAAGCGCTACAGGTGGGGCTGACCCTGCAAGCTAGAGACCCTCAGATAAAGTCCCGGTTGGGGTACAATATTTTCCCCACCTGTTCTATTTTGCACAGCCCTCATAAAAGTAATAAAATGGAGCTCATACGTTGATAATCCGAGCCTTCTCTGACCTTACCAGCCCTTTTTATGATTTTGATATTTTATCCGGCTGTGAAAAGCTGCAAACAAAAGAAGAAAAGGGGGCTAAGTTGCGGTACACTTTTACCATGCAAATGAGGTCTGCGGCAAAGTTGCAGCGAACAAATATGCAAATGAGCTTCTGGCGATGTTCAGCGCAACTTTGCCGCTGACCTCATTTGCATGGTAAAAGTGTACCGCAACTTTGCAGCAAATTTCATTTGCATAACACTTTTAGCTGTAATCTTCTGGTGATGTTTTGGCAATGTTTGCTACAACTTTGCCGCAGAACTCATTTACATCTAGTAGAAGTGTGCGGCAACTTTGCAGCAAATTTCATTTGCATAAAATGTTTCTCTGCAATGTTCTAGCTATCTGGCGATGCTTGTGCTGATGTTTGCTGCAAAGTTGCGGCAATGTTCGCCAATACATCGCGGCAAACTTTTTCAAAATAAATAAAGGACTGAAATTATAAAATAGAACAATGGTGCGCCGTTTAAAAAAATAATAATTATTATGCTGAATTCATATTGTAAATTAAAATTCTGGAATACAAATTATCCTAATCCGTAACTTACAAAAGTTGACAAAGCCATACAATATTCAGGGTTCTCCACAGGCCATTTAAGCATAGCGGAGCCGCTGCGCTTGACTTCCAAAATCTTACATCCGGCGGTGCCTAAACTGAGCCGCTATGCTTAAAAACCAGAGCGCGGTGCTTTGATCTGAAGGCAAACACCGCCTTTAAAAACCCTTATGCGCACCGTACACAAATTCATAAACTCGCGTCAAACAATACACACAAGTAACACGTGACTGATCTATGCAGTATGCAGAAGGTGCGATAACACGCTGTGTGACAAGTGGATTGTTGATAACAAATTGCAATTATTACGAGTTGATTGGATTATGTCGGGTTGTTGTGGATTAATCAGTAATTGGGAGATAATTAGGATGGGAGAATGTAACTTAAAGCAGTCGAACTGGAAAGTTTGTTAATATTGGCAGTTTGTGTATCGGCTTACACGTGTATTGTTCAAGACCACGCCTACTAGACTCCGCAACCGCCTCCAAAAAGAGGTGATAATACGATGTTTCGGAGACACTTCCGATGCGGTTGCGGAGAGTAAATTGAAGCAGCAACGGTAAGTGTGAATTAAATATTTTCGTTTTTTTCGGCCCTAAATCGATCTTTTTCAAAAATCGGGGAATGTGGTACGATGTAGGAATGTTTTCCCTTCCTGTTTCATGTGTTGGTTTCGAAATATATTGAAAAATGTGGTCTGTAGAATTGTCATAAGTCAATCGACGAGTGTAATTTTCTCAAGTGGACATGGTTTTTACTCCGTTTTCCTGCTGTTTTATGAGACATCTGCCCACGAATGAGGTCTATGACTTTGACATCACCTATCTTTCATCGTTCAAAGAAAAAAATGCGATAGAATATAAAATGAAAAGAATTATGATCATTTTTTATGAAGAGGCGGTGTCGGAGACTAAGAGGCGGATTCGGAGAGTAAGAGGCGGTTTCGGAGACCTAGATAAATAATATGTAAATGCTTGCAATTATTGTGAAAATTGTAGAATTCAATACGTTTCAATAAATGTTTCGTCCAAGAATCTATCTTCCGTATCACAAGTCAAATCACACTTGATGTAGTCATGGTCCTTTTTAGACCTTAGTCTATTCTTACGGAGCTTGGTTGGGTTTGGAGGCTGAACAAAAGTTGCATTATACATATAATATACCTCTAAAGAACACACTAATTTAACTGTTTCCTATAGTTTTCAGATGTCTTCGTTGTTTCCAGTATTAATTATGTTTTATCGAGGAAAATTCTGGAACGAGCTTGAAAGATGAAAATATTTTAAAAAGTATTTTTTTTCTGATATTGTTTAAAATTTATAACAGTGTATCATTTCGTTTAAAAGAAAAAAATGATACTAGGTTAGATTTTCAATATTATATAATACAAAGTAGGGAGACTGCAGAATATCAGTCATTATTTACGGTAAAATGATGGTAAATAAAAGCATTAGGTTTTACTTATTAAACTATGAACTCCAGTGTTTGTACAAACAAATAATTTGTTACAAAATGATTTGTAAACAATTTATTGAAATATAAAGTAATCCGTTGGCGGTTATGCGTATGTAGTCAAAAGTCATATTTTGCTCGGTAATGTCTTAGTACAGTAGGAACGCCACGAAACTATAACATATCAGTTCTGTTCGCATTTTAACTCCGCGAACATGGACAATTTCTTTGTATTTTACGGACTATTTTACGAATTTTCAATTAAAACAGACGCCATTTTTTTACACCCAAAATTGGGCGCGCTGCGTCGGCGAGCACTACGGGAACCTATGGAGTCTAACAACACGCGTACAGTGTTTCATACCGTAGATAATGTAAAAACTAATACCTTAGCGGACGAAATAACGTCCCATTATGTGTCAACACGATGCAGTGTTGGTGACTGACAGGTCACCGTGACATAACTTGACACGTGAAATTGACATGTTGGTCAAATTGGATTTGGGATTACTGTCTGCTGCCAGAGGTCCATGATCAAGGTATTTGTTTTGTCATTAAAATGTGTTTGTTAATAAACAGTACACACCACTTTTAGATCGTACATATTTAGACATTAGCCAAATATATTGCCTAAAAAAGTGGCGTATACTGTTTAATAGAACGTTCATATTTTTCACTCCGATCTTTCCAGTAACTGGATGTACAGTAAACTGTAGAACGTTTCGTGGAATAAAACATTTACTAGTAGAAATGCTATCAATGTCCCCAGCACCCCGCTCCCACCCAAGTACGGTAGATTGGGGTGTGGGGGTAGATGGAACTTGCATACCGAAAACAAGGAGGGGAAAGGAAACTAGAAACCCCCTCAACCCCACCCCCACCCCTCAGATGCATGAATGTAAATTGTTAGCGTTGTCTCTATATCGTTATGTTATTCCCATTTTCGTGAATACATAACCCGATACAACTACCATTGAAACAATGTAAACTGCCATAGACATTTGACTGAAATCGGTCAGATTCATATTTATGTACAGTAAAGTTTTGAGGCAAGGAAGTGATTTTGAATTGACATTTATTTACATTTATTACATACTTTCTGTTGCGAAATAAACAACGCAGTTTCGAGAAAGTACACTTCACTTAAAAGCCTTTAAGGAGGTGGAGCTACTACGCTTGCCTCCAATGTGTCTCAAAAGAAATGACTATTCCATGGGCTGGAAATATGCTGTGAAAGTGGAACAATGATTTTAATGGATCTCCAGTTATGCTACATTATATTTTACATGTATAATGAATGATGAGAGATGTTTTTATTACATTAACCGTGTTATTGAGCACAAGTAGTATCCATGCTTTATTTAATTTAGTTCTTCTTTTATCTTTTCTTTTTTAAATATGTTACATTATGTATAACAAAGGATAAACTATGTCTGTTTGATCATTGACATTGGATTGATGTTGTTTTCAGAAAGGCCTCAAATGTGAATCGTGACCTTGAGCAGCTCTAAGTGAATTGATACTGACGACTTCAGAATATCAAGCCGTTTTAAATGCCATTGGATCATATGGAGGTGAGAGCCTTTTAAAAATTGTTTGCACTTGTGTAGTTCTTTAAATGGAGCTTGTGTTATGATTGCACGGTGCTGTTCAAAGTTAGAGTAAACAATGTTTTCAGTGATAATGCAGCGTGATTGTCATATGAGCTCGTGTAAACTACATGAACTGGATACATGCGAAAACAAGTTGTGTTAAAGGTACACTAGGCAGTTTTTATTTGTTTAAAACCTCTGGAGTTCGGTTAATTTTTCTGCATAGCTTGCATTTGTGCTTCATAAATATTATTTATTAGAATAGTTCAGAAGAAATTGTTTTACACATTACTTACTGTTGATAATAGTGCACCTATAATATATTTGATAGAATAACGAAGACAAAAATAACTTTTAATGCAAGCAGGTTTAAATTTAAAATGTTACAAGGTTAACAAATGGAGATGCTAATGTTAAAGCTTGATAAATACTTCAAGATTGCCGTGTGTCCCTTTAACATCAACTAATTACAATATGATTATGGTCTATGTGATGGGTCCCCAATTTATTAAAGGGACACAGAGCAAATTTCTAATCTTGTGTCTGTTTTACACATTTTCACATCAGAACAGACCACACATCTACAAAAGTGTCTTCTCAACTGCCCTATTTTATCATGTTTTATTTCTAAAACTAGGGGCATCACCAGGTTTTGAGAGAGAAAATAAATAGTTGTATATTAATGTTTTCTCCCCATGTTGATGTGCCATTTACTCAGTTTTGGTCAAGGGACGTTTATAGTATATTGGCTTTGAATCCAGTGAACACGGATTCAATTCTTACTGGCGCCACTGGGTTACTTCGATGTGTCCTGCTAGCCCCGTTCGTCTGATGGGAACGTAAACCGGATGGTCCTTTTATCGGAGTCTGTCCTACAAGCACGTTAAAGAACCATAGGTATCTAATCGGTAACAAGCGTAGGGCAGGGTTCCTGGATGCCTATGTATATTTCCTCCTCTCTTTGGGGCCGCTCGAAATAACCTAAACAACGTGTTGATGAGGCGTTAAACAATAATTAAATTGTAAACTGTCCCATTCCCCTAAACATGCCCTAGCCCCCCTCGCTACACCTGATTCAAATTGAGTACTCTGCTCGACTTATATTAACTTTTTATTCTATGTCTTTCTTTTCTTTCAGTCTGCACGTCATGTGGAAGAAGACTCCATGTACACCACTGTCCAGAGTCAATGCTGAAGTTTATGTTCGCTCAATTATTTGCTTAATAAAGTATACATATGAACTAACATATTGTCTCTATAAGTATGTCTTCCACCACAAAGTGGTAGGTGAGACAGATTATATTTGGCCTTTCCGTTCGTCCGTCACAAATCTTGTCTGCGCTACTTGTTGGATTTTGACGAAACTTTGTACGAAGCATCAGTATGTGCATATCAAATATTGAAGGTCAAGGGCTCCGTGACCCAATAATGATTATGAAAAACCTTGTCTGCACTGTCCACTTCCCCAGAAGCAAAATTCATGGTTTGAGTGCATTTGGTGAGAGAATGATGCCTTTTGATTTTGAGGTCATTAGGTCAAAGGTCATTGTCACCGTGACATGATAATGTAAAATATTGTAAACTTAAGTCCACTTTCCCTAAAGCAAATCTCATGAATGATTTTGAGGTTAATAGGTCAAAGGTCAATATCACCCTGATATATTCAAACGTCATGGTTTGACTGCCTTTGGTAAGAGTATGATCCCTATTAATATTGAGGTCAATAAATCTGAGGTCAACGCCACAGTGACTTGATCATGAAAAATCGTGTCCGCAATCAAACTCTTTATTACTTTCTGAAGCTAATTTCATAAAACTTCATACTTCCACTGCCTTTGGTGAAATGATAATCCCTGTTTATTTTGAAAGGTCCGTTACCATGAACGGAAAAAGAAAAGTATTGCCCACACAGATTTTCCTCTTACCTAAATCAAATTTCATGAAACTTCATTGGTGGACAGTGGAAAGAGGATGATCGTTTGATTTTTAGGTAAAAAGTCAAGTCCACTATCCAAGGATAAGCATTTGTTACAACACACATGTTATAATATTAATGGTATAATATATGAATATTTTCTTGCACAATGTTGAATCCGGTAAAACAAGTGGTTTTGTTCACCGATATTGTCGCCTCTGAACCAAACCACTTCTTTTTAATTTACAGGATTCAACAGTGTTTAAGACATATTCCGATCATCCATTTTTTTTTTAAATTATAAATTAAAAAATATATATATTGAAACAAACAAAACATGCTATTTGATTAAAACAGACGTATTCAACTTTTCAAAGTAGCAATATTCGCAGAATATAGTAGATTTCAATTGCTGAAAACAAACATGTATTTTTTTTTCAGGAAAAAATAATTCCATGAATATAGTATTTATCATGATTATATATGTTCAGGGAAATGTTTAATATGTCTGTTTTCAAATACTACAGATCGTAACGCACCGCACATGTATATTCAGTATTTACTTTCAATATAGTAGTGAGTATGACTGCGTTCTGGGACCATATAAATATAAAAGTATGATATATATAAATATATATATATATAACTATATATGCCCTATAAATATAAACGACCCGCACTTTTTGGTTTCACGCGTACAGTGTTTCACAACACCACACATCTGGCAATTGCTCCATTGACACAATGTCATGTCCACATGTTTATGTTATGAAATCTTCGAGTCTACACATAATCATGTTTGTTACTGACAGTAGCATGTCTGTTACTCGTCAGTCATTTATTTACTTGGTTAAAGGGACACATGCCAATCTTGCTTTCTTTAAAACTCGAGTCTCCCCCTCAGTTTTAAACGAACAGTTAAAAGAATATAATTCTGTCTGCCTGTTAAACTAATATTAGTTTATCGCTTTTTCTGATTTCGAAAATTAACTCTGCAACGTATGTTGCCGCCATCATGATTTCATTTTCCGATATACAGTTGCAACATTGTTAAAATACATTGGCCACTCTGACATAAACCCAAAGCATGTATAGATAAAAAATTAGTGTAAACTATATGGACACATACATTTTAAATATATGTGTTTACATAACGAAATTATTTAATTGTTTTTGTAGCCGGTCGTCTTTCCTTAATGGATATGAATGTTGCCGTCTTTGGGTCGGACGGTCCTGTTACTTAATTAGTACTTGTCTCCGTTGATTGAAATTCTACATATATGCAGAGGAGAGATGTATCTATATGATTTCGTTTTCATTCTCGCTTCTAAAATGATGAAATAAATCGAATTTGATTACAACTGCGCATTCGCAGCTATATACAACTTAATCAATACGGTATGGAGGGTGGTGGGGGTGGGATAAGGGGCGGGGTTGCAGGGATACTACCGTAATGATGTCCTTGAAAAAAACTGTGAACATTCTACTCTAATAATTTATTAAATACAGAACAATGTTGAAATCAATATATCTCTTAAAAAGGATTTCACAATTTCATGGTTTTATATCCCGCGTGTAAATTAACTTCGAAAGGCGATTGTTCATATTTTAGCGAACACGGTGTACTTGGTTAATTTTGGGGAAAAAAAAGTACTTTTTTCTGATTGACTTTAAATTTTGGTTTTTAATAGTCGACATGTCAATGAACACTTTCATGAAAAAAAATTCGTTCTCGCTGTTAAAACTTCATTTTTTTGCATTTTTTTTCGGATTCAGATAATTAACACTGCAACATATATTTTCACCATCCTCATTTCCTTTCCCGACGTACCGTTGCAATTTGGTTTGTTAAAACCTATTCGGAGCACTCCGGCATAAACCAAAAGCATGTATAGATCAGAAATTTAATCTGAAATGCATGGATACATACATTTGAAATATATGTATTGAAATAATTCCATTATTTCATTTCTTGTGTACCCGGTCGCGTCTGTAAATGTATATGCGTTATGTCGTCTTTGAGTCCGTGGGTCATGTTAGTTAATTTTGGGAAAAAAAAAGTACTTGTCTCCGATTTCATTAAAAATTTGCATATGGACAGAGGAAAGATTTATCTACGCATACATGCATTTGTTTTTATTCTCGCTTCTAAAATGACGAAATAAATCGATTTTGATTTAAAAGCGCATTGTTGGCAATGTAAACCTAAAAACAACTTAAATTCATCCCTTTGAAAAATACCTTTAACTATTAATGGGAATTACACGAAGTGTACACCAATTATGTTCGACCAATGTAGTTTGTGAATATTATTACTTTAACAACGATCTGTGATTGTGTTTTGTCATAATCACAGTTTATAGATAAGAGGTGTATAAATCTGACCAGTGAACATTTTCCCAATAATGTCATTTTGTTATCGATTTTATCACGTGACCTTGTTTGATAAATATTCATACGCCATAGGGCTGGCGTTCCTACTGGTATGGAGGCTATCGTCAGTTGTGACGTAGCCGGTGTATGTGTAGAATGGCATTTGTTCAATACAATACAAGTATGTACTATAGTCAGGTAGGCATCTTTTTTACAGCTGACAGAAGATGTAGTTATTTTATAAAATGTTTTTTGTTTAAAGTTAATAGATTTCTACTTTAGTTTGAATTACACAATTATGTTATACATACAATGCAGTTTGGTATACATTTATACGTAAATTGTAGTTATTGTGTAATTTGGCAAATCAAAAAAAGTTGTTCCATTTCATGCCTGACATGCCTGACAGTCTATACTTGACAATAGATGCACATTGTTGCTGACCTTTTAGCTAAACATATATTTCTGGGAATCTGGTCCTCGGTAAATAATTGTTAGGATGATAATAAAAGGTATAAGATCGGCTTTAAAATCGATGCAAAATGAATTAAAGCTTTTTAAAATTTATAAGAACTCACCCAGTACTATTATTGATAGAGGATTGTACTAAATGAATGTGCTTATCATTTATTTAGAATTCATTTGCATCTATTAAGCGCTTTCGGATCAGATCAACTGTAGGTTGCATCGTGCATTTTACGGAAGATTCTGTAAATTTAGTAGCGACTATGACTTATTGTTCAATGATGGGTAGGACCAGTAACAAGTATTTGCACAAATAATTCATCATAAACAATTGTATTTATACATTACTTATCAATTAAAATCAGTATATATCTATTATATAGAGTGTATGTCTCCGAAACCGCCTCTTACTCTCCCAATCCGCCTCTTACTCTCCGACACCGCCTCTTCATAAAAAATGACCATAATTCTTTTCAATTTATATTCGATTGAATTTTTTTCATTGAACTATGAAAGATAGGTGATTTCAAAGTCATAGACCTCATTCGTGGACAGATTTCTCATAAAACAGTAAAAAAAACGGAGTAAAAACCATGTCCAGCTGAGAAAATTACACTCGTCGATTGACTTATGACAATTCTACAGACCACATTTTTCAATATATTTCGAAACCAACACATGAAACAGGAAGGGAAAACATTCCTACATCGTATCACATTCCCTGATTTTGTAAAAGATCGAGTTAGGGCCGAAAAAAACGAAAATATTAAATTCACACTTACCGTTGCTGCTTCAATTTACTCTCCGCAACCGCATCGGAAGTGTCTCCGAAACATCGTATTATCACCTCTTTTTGGAGGCGGTTGCGGAGTCTAGTAGGCGTGAAGACGGAAACGAAAGATGCGATGTGCTCATCATGACACAAGAGTTTGTTTGTTTTGCCTAAGTAAGTATAATTGTTTTGATTGTCATTTGATTTAAGTTAATAAATTACATCCAGACATGTGTAAAATGCAAGTTTATGCTCATTTTCATGGAAATGTCAAAAACTCCTAACTTTCATTCAAATATTTCTCTAATTTACATGGAAATGTCAAATGTTGTCTTTTTCCACATTACTCCCATTTGTATGGAGATGTCGAGCGCTGTCATTTCTGCATTACTCTCATTTTCATGGAGATGTTGAACACTTTCATTACTCCCATTTTCATGGAAATGTCGAGCACTGTCATTTCTGCATTACTCTCAATTTCATGGAGATGTCGAGCGCTGTCATTTCTGCATTACTCCCATTTTCTTAGAGATGTCGAGCTCCGTCATTCCTGCATTACTCTCATTTTCATAGAGATGTCTAGCGCTGCCATTTCTGCATTACTCCTATTTTCATAGAGATGTCGAGTGCTGTAATTTCTGCATTACTCCCAGTTTCATGGAGATATCGAGCACTGTAATTTCTGCATTACTCCTGTTTTCATAGAGATGTCGAGCGCTGTCATTTCTGCATTACTCTCAATTCCATGGAGATGTGGAGCGCTGTAATTTCTGCATTACTCCTATTTTCATAGAGATGTCGAGTGCTGTAATTTCTGCATTACTCTCAGTTTCATGGAGATGTCGAGCGCTGTCATTTCTGCATTACTCCCATTTTCTTAGAGATGTCGAGCTCTGTCATTCCTGCATTACTGAACTCTCATTTTCATAAAGATTTCCAGCGCTGCCATTTCTGTATTAGGCTTAATAAAATTTTACCTGAGTTTACTGTAACCCGACCGACCCTCTGAAAACACCCCCGACTCCCCCATTTTTTTATTGAAATTTTTTTTTAAAAAAGAAACAAACATTTATTTTTTTTATTTTTTTGAAACTAAAGTTTTGTTCACACGATCACGGCTGACTCATGAGCTCATTGTCCTGCTGTTGGAACTGACCCTCTTCCGGACTTGCAAACAATAAATTAACCTGTTTTATCGCTTTGCTATAATTGCAAGTGATTCATCATTGGGAAAAGAGCCAGTTGTTGTCGGGCCTTTTGGGAAACAATAAAACATACACAATTTCATATTGTTATCTATTGTAGTTTTTAAAATACCACATTTTCCCTTTCATCAAAGCTCATGGCCACCTTAAGTGTAACTTCGCCATAAAAAAATAAAATAAAATGCCTACCTACCTACCCTATTTTTTTTAACAACGTTACAGTAAACACAGGTATAATTTTATTTGGCCTTACTCTCATTTTCATAAAGTTGTCGAGTGCTGTCATTTCTGCCTTACTCCCATTTTCATAGTGATGTCGAGCGCTGTCATTTCTGCATTACTCCCATTTTCATAGAGATGTTGAGTGCTGTCATTTCTGCATTACGCCCATTTTCATCAGGGCTTCCACTAAGGTTCAAATTTAGGAAGTTCGAACTTCCTGTGTATCAAATTTGGAAGTTCATGGGGAAAATTTAGGAAGTTCAAGTGTTTGGGCATGGCATTCATACTCCGTCTTTGAGTCAGTGATTCCGCGTGGTGGTAATACAGAAAGGACAGCGCTCGACATCTCGATGAAATTCATCGAGATGTCGAGCGCTGTCATTTCTGTATTACTTCCATTTTCATAGAGATGTCGAGCGCATTAATTTCTGCATTACTCATTTTTGTGGAGATGTCGAGCACTGTCATTTCTGCATTTTCTGGATATCTTAGAATAAGCAACAGACCCTAGACAGACACACAAACGTAAATATACACATTTACCTCTGGAGGTCAGGGGTTTTGAAGATGAAAAACTTGCTATTTTGCGACATATAAAAATAAAACAGTTAATATAAACTTACAATATACAGGTGTGGAACATCCTGTTCAGAATATTCACTCATACAGCTACATGATAACTGGCTATATTTATGCAAAAAGACCACAATTTCATGAACACAATGTCATGTGTTTCTAATAGTATAACCTCTACATGATACTGCATGATACTGCTTCAGATCAAAGGAAATTGCATAATACCTGGTAATAATAATTAACTGACCCAGTGAGCAATTTTATGTTCCAGCATTTCTTTTTCACTCTATCATAAATTGGGTGTTTCTACATGACTGTACACTGTCTTTGGCACATGTATATTTAGGCATTAAACAGACCTGTTGGCAAGGCCTATGTAAACTTCAAAATTCAAAAATACATTCTAAAAGTCCAGACTCTATTGTACCCATCTCGGTACGCCCTAAGTAAGACACATTGTTGGTGGAGGGACTATAAACCTTAGAACTACACAAACATACGCCCTAAGTAAGGCACATTGAGTTTGTTGGCGGAGGGAATATAAACCTTAGAACTACACAAACATACACACGACTGTACACTTATATTTTTCTGATATTAGCATTAATTATCTTTATGAAAATTCAGAATGACTTAAAACTATTAAATTGGCTTTTCATCATGTTATAAATGCAAATTAATACTGCATTTTGCACTTGGGATACAATTTTAATTGTTCTCAGGTTTAAATGTTTGAGTTATCATGGTGTTTGGTATTTAAAAATGTTCTTGCAACACAATAATAAATATTTTGCTTATTCTGAAAGAAATATGGTTCCACTTAAAATGTATACTTAGCAAAATGACTCGTTCAAGTGGTCCTTTGACATAAAATGCAAATTTCACTTTAGTAATAAGTAACACAGAAATAATAAAATTCTGTATAAAGTTTAAGTTTTGTGATGATGTTTTGGCGAACAGAGATACAGCAGATCAGAATGGAAAAGTTTGTCGTGATGTTGTGGCGAATAAAGAAACGGCAAATCTGAACTAAAAAGTTTGTGATGATGTTACGGCGTGCAATAAAACAATTAATCAGAATGGTAAAGTTTGTCGCGATGTTGTGGCGAACAAAAAATACTGCAAGTAAGTTTGTGGTGATGTTATGGTGAACGTTCCAAATAAATATATGTTTGTAGCGAACTTCTGGCAAACATATATAGGTTTTTGGCGAGTTTGCGGCAAATTCACCGAAGATTACCATGGTGTTTGCGGCAACATTACCGCTAGTGGCGAATAATTAATATACACTCGGTACATTTGAAAACGCACATCTTTTTGCTGATGAAATTTATTATGATCCCATAAAGCTACAACAACACAAATTTGTAGTATTCATATATCATCTTTATTTTATTCATTTGCCAAATTTCATCAGCTTTGGTCATGCCCCCAGACCCGCATAGCGGCCTCCAGCGCTACGTGAGGTCGACGAACAACCACTGATGGTTCGGCTTCACATCCGAAATGTTTCATGAAAATGGTGAATGTCTCATTAAGATCAAGCAAATGGGACATTTTGTCTCATTGAAATTCACTCCTAGGGTGATCCCTGCCTGTTATTTTTGGTGCCCTGCCTCGTTTGTTAGCATGATTAAAGGCCAGGTAACTGACTGACTGAACTGTATTTCCTAAGATTCAGGGGCAAATTAATATCGAGTTGGTGTTTACAGAATTTAGTAACTCACAAACCAACATCTTTGGCAGACTTTGGTATCATGAAATTGGTAAAATCCTACACTCCTTGCCAGAACCTTGGCATCATTTGGTAGATTATAATACATACATGTATATGTATATGTATTACAGTAACCAGTTACATGTCTCGCTAAACAGATATTACCCTTGCCAGTCACGGTAGGAACTTTCTGGCGCTTAAACACATTTGATGTGTTTTTCGGTTCTTGTTTATTTCTTAATAAAAAGTTTTGCCTACCTACATGTACCTACCCTATTTTTTTTTGAAGCTGTTAGCGGAAACAAACCATTTTTTGTTTTGGCCTTATAGAAAATAATGGATGAAATACACATTGCAAATAGTTTCTATTTTTTTGTTTCAGGTGACAAGAATGGGAAAAGTTCATGATTTCATACAGGTTTGGATTTGCCTGAATGTTTCTGAGCCCAGATCTAAAAGTCTTAATACCTTTCAAAATGAAAGTGAAATGAAGACATACAAGAGGGTCTCTTCAAACTATTGATATTGAAAAAAAGCAAATTGGTCAACCCCGTGCTTTTTGCTGGATAATTAGAGCAACAGACGTCAAGTTTCACAAAGAAAGTATTTTTAAGAAAATTCAGGAAGTTCTACAGTGACCCAGAGTGGTGCTTGTACATATATGTACATGTAGAGCAATGTAAAATTAACTGTGTTGTGAGACGTAAACCAAACCTCATCCGGTTCAGCAGATGCATTCTATAAGAGCAGCTGATTGATGCAGATTTGTGTTTTCTGAAGAAAAAAAAATAGTATTCATAATGGAAAAAAATGAGTTTGAGGATTGTTAATCGGCATCAAGTGTGGATTAATGATTTTACAGTGTTAAATTGACTACATGGTGCAAGACATTCGGACTGTATACTCTACAACAAGAAGCACCTTGGATGGAGTTATGCATAAGAAGTGTGGTTACTCTCAATATGGGAGACAATCCATTCAACTCGGAACAAAACACACTCATTTGAACGTTTCCGCACACATCATGTCATGGCAACATGTATTTATGTAAAGAGTGTCTCGGATTACCTCGGAACCTTCATGTGAGCTGCCTTTGTAATAATAGTTTGTGTCTGAGATATGACCAGCTGAGCTTGGAACCACATCCAACAAACTGAGAGAGAAACAGATGTCTCCACACCACACCGAAATCTATACATGGGACCTGGACAGTATCTAGACTGCATGCTTGAGGTAATTATAAGTACTGTTGCTGTAATCAAGTAATGTATCACATTAGAATCATACCCCGCCCACTTCAAATGTACAGCATTGATTCGTAATAACTAAGGCCACCATTAAAAAATTGTTTGTTTGCAGTTTCCGACTCATGGCTTTTAGGGGTGGGTCGGTAGGTAGGGATATTTGCAAATACATGTATCGTGTGCTTCACTAGTATTATCCATAGATTTTGTTTTAAATGGTTTAGTTAAATATTAACGAAACATTGATCAAATGTTCATTTATGGACACATGAAACAGACTTGGTAACTATTGAACAGTGCTAAGACGCTAAATTTTTCGAAGTAATGTTTCAAATGACAAAATCTTTTGTTTGATACAAGATATGAACATCAAATCCAGTGCATACAATCTACACTCTTTTTATATAACATCTAAATCATATAAATTGAATATTCGTGGCACACTGCAAACAATCTTTTAATTTAGGCCTAATCGTAATTAAATCTATTATTTTTCACTCTTCAATAATGTCGGTCGCATACAGCCTCACATAATGATAAAGTAACCTTACGTTCAGTAATTTATTTGTCACTTTGTCAAAAATGTCGAATGTCAGTCAGGGCTGTACAAATAATATTTTTAGCCACTAGTGCGGGACTAGTCACCCTGTCAAAAGTGATTAGTCCCAAAAAAATAGTGACTAGTCCCAAAAAATAGACACAAGTCCTGAATTCTTTTGATTTCTCAATATGTTAAAACTGCGTCTTGCATACTCATTACAATTCATTATACACAGCAAAGGAAACAATCCTTATTTACTCTTCAGACAATTAATGTATGTTTCAGTGGTATAGATTATAAAATGCCATTGGGTGAAACAGTAGCAATAGTAAGAATCACATCTGCATTTTTAAATTTCTGAAATTCAGTATAGATATTGAGTTTCATATTACAGTTCAGATAATCATTTAATGGAGAGAAAAAATAGTTTTAACTTTATATAGGACTACGGTAAGGGGCTACAGATGAGATTCTTACATTTTACTAAGGCCAAAAAAACAACCTGTTTCCGGTGGCCCGACCGACCCTATTTTTAAGGGGTTAAAACTTTTTATGGAAAATAAAAAAAATAAAAATTGGTCTGAACAATGATTTATCACAATATATCGAGGTAAACTGACATCACAGAGAAACTTTCAGCTGTATCATCAACTTGTATGGGGTTTATGCAGCTGGGTTTATGAGATAAATACATGTAGAATCTCAGAATATCTTGCTCCAAAAAAGAAAGAAAAGCAAGGTATTGTGAGATTCTACATGTATTTATCTCATAAACCCCATACAAGTTAATGATACAGCTGACAGTTGCTTTGTGATGTCAGTTACCTTGATATATTGTGATAAATCATTGTTCAGAACAAATAAAAAAAAAAAAATCTTCATAAAAAGTTTCAGGGTCGGTCTGGCCATCGGAAACGCATGTATTTTTTTGTTTGGCCTTATACAACCTTATGCGAATTAACGTTTCGTAAAATAATGGAAATTTGTCTCATCAAGAATGTCGGTCACATAGCACAACCAGCACAGCATACAACCTTGTGTAAAATAACCTTACGTAAAATATATTTGTCACTCGTTCAGTAGATCTATGTCGGTCGCATACTGCCTTGCATAAAAAAAGCTTACGTAAGATAATTTATTTGTCACTTGTCAGATTTATTTGTCATGTGTCAAGAATTTCGGATGCATATGTACAACCTCGTGTAATATTTAAAATTTACATAAAATAATTTATATTTTTCAAAAATGTCTGTCGAGTACGCTCATCTTCTCTTATCGTTTCTTGCATTTTGTAAAAGCGTTTTGTTTTGTAATTTTGTGATTATTGTACTGAATTTAGTTAATTTCAGATCAATATATTATTATTCAAGTATAAATTCTCATTGTTGACTTTACTTGACTTGGTTTGACTATTGATTAAGTTGATTTGACTGATTCAACCGCAAATCCTAGGCTACATTTAACTTGTTTATGATTTGACTCACAAAAATTTGACTTGACTTATACTTGACTTAGGCTTGACATGAACTTTACGCGTATGTGTAAAACTATAATATTGTATTGACATTAACTATCAATATACTTAGTAAATTGTATATGGATACGTTTTCACTTTGGTCTTGACTTGACTTGACCAGGGCCTTCCCAAGAATTGTTTATGAGATAGTGGCATTTAGCGCGAGTGGGGATGGAGGTGGGTGGGGATGGGGCTCCCCTCCTGCATGTCGATTTTTTTTTCATGTTTTGAAGTAAAATACGCCTTTTGGCGATACACCTGGCACATTTAAAACATGTTTTAAATATATCTATCAGTCTGCCATAGGTAGTACATGTATGAACATTCTTTTTTGGAAATAGATGATAAACTCAACTTTATACATTGTTTATACATAGTTTCCTTTGCTGTTGCAGATATTTTTATCTTGTAAACACTTCATAATCATCATATATGTGGTGAAGTTTTTAAAGCAAGAATAATTAAGTTATTTTCAAGTGAATAACGTTTAAAAAAAAAAACACTTGAAAACACGCAGTGTCGTGTGTTTTTTAAGCATCTGAAATAAGGACTATCCGGATTTACATCAACTTTTTACGCTGACATATGTCTTACAATATCTTAACTGTTTACTGCATCAGCTCGTTACCGCTTTCGGAAAAAAAAGAGTAGGAAACGGTTATAAGTTTATTTAAATGTTATAAAATAGCTGTCTTTATTCATAATCGTTTTAGTTTGAAACACGGAAGCAAATTCAAAACCGGAAGTAAACTAACTTTATAATCTGCAAGCCCGAGATTCTTATAATTGTATGTGATTATCGAATAATTTGCGTTTGTGAGATTATTTTCTCATCATTAACTATTTAAAATCGCGATAAAATGGATGGAGGGCAGGCTTTTCTCATCATTAACTATTTAAAATCGCGATAAAATGGATGGAGGCAAGTAAATTAATTTCACATTTGATGACGTAACAAGTTTACAGGTCATGTACGCATGGTGGAATTCTAGAATTAGACCCTTATCGCGGAGGTAATTAACACCAGCCCCTTTAATCCTTATGAAAGCACTCCAATCATTAGCCAAGGGCGTATGCTTGTCAGGAGTTTATGCCTCACGGCGTTATTTGGTCAGATATGTCATTAATTAACACTGGGAAATGAATGTTTTGACCCACTTTTAAGGGATCGCGGCATTTCTGTTTCAAAAGTTGCTTGACTGTTGTTTGACTCGACTAGACTATAATTAACTAGACTTAATCAGCTGCTGAAACTTGTTTATGACTTGACTCATCGTGACATGACTTGACTTACACACTTTAAACATAACGCTCAATATAGAAATAACAATACTGATAATTATTTTACTAAAGAATGAGTTATTAAAGATATAAAGATACACCTTTGTCGTCTCTATGCAATCCTATACATTTGCGAATTGCCTAGATCTCAATTTGTCTAATCCTCGTTGTCATACTTTACGCTATAATTTCACAAACAGTCGCCCGATGTGGTCAAACGAGGCCATTTCATGTAGGGCTTTTACGTAAGTTTCTTCAGAAAAGATTTTCATCACATGTCGCGGAACTTTTTTCCTTCAAGGTCTCACTAAACAGTTATTTCCGTTGCCAGTCCTGGTAGGAACTTTCTGGCGCATGAAAAAAGTGTTTTTTGGTTCTTGTTTATTTTTTAATATGTGCAAATAGTTTCTCTTTTTTGTTGCAGGTGACAAGTATGGGTTTCGTATAGGTTTGGATATGCCTGAATGTTTCTGAGCCCAGATCTGAGAGTCTAATACCGGGTAGTGATAATCTGAGAGTCTAATACCGGGAAGTGATACACATGAAAGTGAAATGGACAAATTCAAGAGGGTCTCTTCAAACTATTGATATTTAAAAAAGCAAATTGCTCAACCCCGTGTTTTTTGCTGGATAATTCGAGCAACAGACGTCAAGTTTCACAAAAAGTATTTTAAAGAAAATTCAGGAAGTTCTACAGTGGTCCAGAGTGGTCCTTGTACATATGTAGGGCAATGTAAAATTAACTGTGTTGTGAGACGTTACATGTACATGATGGAAATTTGATGGGCAATTGTGTGTTCTTGATAACTCAGTTGGTAGAGCGCTAGCCGTGTAAGCTGGAGACCCTGGGTTCGGGTAGGCTTATGGGTCCAGCGCTCTACCAACTGAGCTATCGAGGAAACGTGGTTGGCTGTCTGATTTTTCACCATTTATCTGTATCTGGTCAAAATAAAGATAATGCCTGTTTAACCAGTTTGGATTGAATTGCTGCATGCCGTACCAATTCAAATTATATCTCGTTTAAAAAATCATGATCATTGTCCGTAACTTTTAGCTTATATAACACAAAATAATATCGTTGATAAACATCACACACCTACCAGTATTGAATATCTACTACGTAGAAACTATAATGTTTAATGGCTATAGTAGTAGTAAATTCAGATGGTATATATTTCAGACAAAATTCGTTTTGAAACAGATAAAGTACCAAGTTCCAATATTATAGGATCTCTTGTGGGTTGTTGTTAAAGGGACACTGTCCGTAAGTAAGCAGATAATGAGCATAACCAAATAACTGTCGGACTTTTATTCAGTGAAATGTATGCATGAAAACATGAGCATAGACCCTAAGAAGTCTGTAGTACATGTAATACATTCGTGAGTAGTTTTTTAGCTCGACTGATCAGAGATCAGCAGAGCTTATGCCTTGGTGCAGCGTCCGTCGTCCATCTGTCCGTAAACATTTTTTTTGTAGCGACTTCTTCTCTGAAACTACTGAATGGATATTCATGAAACTTTACAGAAATGTTACCCATGAAGTCTAGTTGATCCTAGCAAAAATTCATGTTGATGTGAAATCCAAGATGGCCGCCAAATCTAAAAATAGGTTTTTAAAAAACAAGTTTGTAGCGACTACTTCTTGAAACTCTAAATGATATTGATATGGAACTTTTTCTAAAATGATCAGCATGACATGATGTTGGTCCTTGTCAAAAATCGTTTTGATTCGACGTTAAACATGGCTGCCAGCGGCCATCTTTGTTTACATAGAGTTATATAGTAAACACTTGTAGCGACTACTCCTCTAAAACTATTTGGCGGATTTTCATGGAACTTTACAGGAATGTTGCTCTGAATGTCTAATTTATCCTAGCAAAATTTCAGATAAAAATAGATTTTTAAAAAATAAGTTTGTAGCGACTACTTCTTGAAAACTATAAGTGATATTGATATGGAACCTCACACGAATGTTGCTCTTGATGTCTAATTGATCCTTGCAAAATTTCAGGTCGGCCAGAAATTCAAGATGGTCGCCACGGCTAAAAATAAATTCTCAAAAAATAACGTTTGTAGCGACTACTTCATGAAATCAAAGTCAATCAGTAGAGCTTCAAGGTCATTAACCACTTGTTTTAAAATTATTATTTGTAAATAAAGTAGGACCCACAAGATTTACCTTTTCTGCAATCACGTGACTTCCATTAGCACATTAGGTTTTCACCATAGTATGTATTGCTTAATATGTATAGCCCACTTAGCATATTTAAGCAAAACCGTATTGCCTTATGGATGCTTAATAGACTTTTGCAACTTTGCAACTTTTAAATCAACATTCAAAATTATGTAAGCGTGTTTAATAAATTTGGTTCTCTATATATTTTAGATCATCTATACAAGCTCTGTTTGCTTCTGAATTGAATTGGTGTTTTAAGGTGCACCAACACAAGAAAGGTTATATGGCGCCGAACAGGGATGAACTGGCATCAGGCTCATCCTCCATTTACATCAAGATACAATATTCGAACCTGCAGAGTTGCAAATTCTTTTGTAGACACTCCATTTACGATGGAGCCATGTTTCGACATATGCATATGCAGTGTCGTGAAGAAAACCTTGAATGAGCATGATAAAAAAATGCACAGAAAGGTGGGTCCTACCCCTCTGCCTCTAGCAGGATCTACAGTGGTTGCTAAGGATCTATTTTGCTGTTTACATTTTTAGTTAAAATAAATAGCATTAGTTCTAATTTACATGAATTTATTTAGGGCAGTATATGACTTGATTCTAATTGTGGAATTGTTGAAGTATCAATGAAATTAATAACGTTATTATGAATTAATTTCTAATAAAATTATATGGAAGAAAAAAGTGATCC